>JAQGAP010001799.1:0-17950 GCA_034697805.1 Orchesella bifasciata
TGTAGTCCAAACCATAGGAGTCCTTTCCCCCATCTGCGGTTTCAAACTCGGCAGCAAAGCTAGTATCCTTTGACACCTCTGTAAATCGGACTATAAGGCTTTCTCCCAATTTGTAATGTTGATACTGCAGCTCCAGGCTCTTTGCACCGGTTTCGTGATGCTTTATTATGTTTTCCAAATCCGTCAACGTTTCGACAAGATACTCAGCGTCAGTAATCAAAACTCGCAGATATGACTGCTTCAATATTATCCAGTGCAACGCTGCCACCATTAGTTCAAAAAATTTCTGTGGTTTTTTGAAACACGCCAAAAAATAATTTTGGAGCCCTATTGGTAAGGTTAGATCCATTTTAACCAATATTTTTAATAAAACTAAAGTGAAGCAATTTAAATTATTGAAAAATCCAAAAAAAATAGACAAATCAAATTACAAATGATACTGACGAGTTTGGACAGTAAAAGCTGGTATGAAGTTGCCTCTTTTGGAAGGCTTAGTGTTAGGATAACATTCGAGGGGAGTTTTTTCTTTATGATGAACATGCATAACGTACGCATGCACGTACTGAACACGAGGTTTTACCTTTCTGTAAGCATGTTTGTAATTGAATTTGCATTGATATCCTTACTCCAATCACCCTTGCACGCAGAGAACTTTGGTCCATGTCATTCATAAACCTTAAGTCTTGAATTATTCAAATATCTGACCTGTGATCGCTTGTAAAGCTTATAAAGTTTCTATCAAGACCCTAAACCCAAAATATTTTATGCATCTATTTCATGAAATTACAATACAGAGGGTTGGGGTTGACTTCGCCTAATTTGTAACGAAAGTTATGCATAGATTAAATATTTCAAACGGGGGATCTTGCGACCCAGCCGTTTCTCCCAAATTCTTTAGAACCCTCAAAGAATCCTTCTGACGTTCATCAATTGAGCCAATTCTGATGTCACTCATAAGTGTTCAACGATTTATTAACTGAAGGCTTACTGGAAGTTTATTGTTTTTTTAATATTAGGGACAATAATAGTCGCCCCATAAAACAATAGAGACACCCAGCTCATGAAAATAGACTTCTCCAATTCAAGACTTGATCACTTTTTAAATAAAAAACGTAACTTTTTATTTAGTTTTCCAATAAAATAGCAGATTTGTTCACTGGCCAAAATAGTTACAAATTTGCATAGTAGCTTCACCTAATAATTACATAATATAACAAAATTAAATCAATTCACTGCATTATCAATGCCTTCTTGACAGTTGGCTCAGAAAAATAGGCTGCGTGTACGTTTATTACATTTTTTTGGATTTTCAAACTAATATACTATTCAACTGGTCGTATCATCACTAATTAACATATACCCTGTACTTTATATTTTATTTCTTGAACGATTGTAGCCTTAGACGGTCTAACCGGTTTTCGCCTTTCCCAAATAGGAATATATCTAGCTTTCGGACTTAAGTATACGAATGGTATACATGCCATTTTTGATAGCTATGCCTAAAATATGACTACAAGTGGATTGGTTTTGGAAACACGAATTTCCAATGAAGCAAGGAAACAATTTTTTTCAAAACGAAATATTTTGAACAACAATGTATAGGTCAATAGGTACGCTATTAGTCACTCTGACAGAATGGGTAAATGGGATGACATTTCCTGGGCTATTTACAACCCGTAGTCCGAATTTTAAATTTGACGTTTTTCTATAAATTTTTATGAATTCCATTGCAAAAAACTTCATGTAAATTGGTATGTAGTTTTGAAGATGTACGCATTTGATGCGCTGTTGCTATTTCCAATGTTATTCCCCATAAGAAAATTTGAAGTGAAAAATCGAAAAAATTGAATTTCTCCAAAATGACTAAGCGTTGCAAGAAATCCCTTTAACTACGCTAGTTACATATAAAAATGAGCTAGTAAAAATAATACTAGCCAAATCCATGAGGTCCCACTCGCAAGGTCGCCTCGTTAGCATAGCCCCATCTAACATATATGTACTATGAAACAAAGCAGCTCGTCTTCATCATCATCATCATCAATGCGATTGGCATACAGAAAGGAAGACCCACCGCCTCCTGAGTAATGAGTATAGCAAGAGTACGCGTATACTCACATGTTTGGCATGAATGTAGGTTTGCTTTAGAAATAAAAACCACTCAAAAGAAATAAAATCTGAGCGAAGATAACGTATGTTGATAAGGACATGTTCAATATCCGTTGGTATTGTATGGCAATGCTTGATGTTCTTCCCCAGCTGAACTGAAGGGAAAATCCTTATCGTACCTTAATAAGGTACATTTTCTTTGGTGGCGTGTATGGAACTGTTGATCGTAGACTTTGTTCATCCATTCAATCGTAGTCTGCTTCTTCAATTGCATTGAACCTTTTCATGCATCAACAAACAATTTGCATAAAGACTCATCATATGCATAAAATACACAGCTTAATAATTTTGGCCGGTAACACGTCCTTTTGTATGGTGAGAATGGTGTAACATATTCCGGTTCCTATTTTCAAGTCCCTCTAAATTGCATTTAACTTATAAAACACTTGGTTAAATTGTTAGGTGAAGTTTTGAAATCGGTAAATCAGAAAGCTGCTGTCATGACACATAATATACCCTACCGAATACAGACAGCATACATATAAAAATACATAAAATACAAAACTATGAGAGTTTAGACTGACTCGGTGAAAAACCTGTAAAAGATTTCTTCCAAAATTTGTGAGTTATCCAATTGGAAAGGCTGATTGTGAGTATGCAGTTGAATTGAAAATCAAGTTACATTCAGTGACAGCAATGGCAGGTCGAAACAATTTGACGATTCTAGTCAGTGCATTGCTATCGCTGCTGATTAACATTGGTTCTTCTAATGATGTTGGTGACAAGCCAGCTACAGAGGTGATTGACGGAGAGAGACTTAACATGATGATGGATGAAATTTTGGTTGACCTGACTGACAAGTATCAAGACATTAAATCTGATGAATTCTGGCATCAATATACGTTTGGATCCGGAAATGTGAACCGAGAGGGTGAGTTTAATTAGGAATATGTTAATTGGTGATACGTCATACTTTCCTTTCATGCGCTAGGCTGTTAATTAATGTGTATGTTGTGGATAGTGATTCGAGTTGAAAGCATCGACCAACACCACATTTCTGGTGAATTCATACAGTGGGAAGCGTCAACGTTGGGGTTAAAGCGGTTTCTAGTAGGACTTATGGTTGACAAGATAGAAATCTATGACTCACAGCTCCAAAAACTATTGACAAAGGGTATTAAACCATCATATAATTAATGTTATTCAAACTTTCACCAAGCAATGTACCTACAACATATGTAAATACATCCTCCACAGACGTTTCCCAACCAGTCAAAGCCATGGAAGTTTTCTCTCGATGGGATACAAATGAAAACTCCCCAGTCATGATTATCCTGGTTGCCACAAATGAGCCTAGTCTAATCGTTCTGAGATCATCCGGCAAAAGCATTCAGGAATTGGGCTCGTTTCCCTTGCATTCGAAAGTAAAATCGCTGATGATGTGCCGGGTTAGTAATAGCGAGAAAGTGATGCTAGTACCAGAAAATAAGGAGTCACCCATAAGCATTTACAACATGGATTTCACAAACGACCAAGTTCATCTGTGGTTTGTTGCGAATACAAAATTGGCTTACTAATTATATTATTGATGACCTACAAATGCATACATTCAACTTTTTTATTCCACAACCTTCAGGTTCTTTCAGCGGTTCACAGAGCAAACATTAAATGCCGCAATCGTTCATCAGCCAGACACAATGGACTCTATTCTTATATTTTCCAAAGACAACCAATTAAACATTTATAACTTTGATGGAGAAGCCGACCAATTTGGCATCCAGCAAACTTTACAACTTCAGAAAGGTTGTAGTGACCTATTCACCTTTACCATGATGTACCAGCACTATGTGGGTTGTACATCCAACGACGCTTCCCAACTTGTCCATATTATCACGTATGACTACAACATGAATGAGTACTTTGAAAAAGAATCATTTGGAGCGATAGCTGCTGCCGACATCTTTCCAGTTGCTGTGGACGGATCGCGAGATGACTTGATACTCATCAGACGCAAATCTGATGGAAACGTGAATGTATTGACGTATGATGGGGAAAAGGAGTTCAGCGTTGAGCTTGAGTGTTTATTAGGTACATTAACTGTTAATAATTAAGCCCTTTAAGATGATTTTAAATTTATTTTCAACAAGGTATGTTCCTCCCGTTTCAGCTGCTTGCACATCCGCCGCTCCATTCACAAAAGGGGCTAGCTTTATATATGACGATGCGCCTGCATTGGTGTTACCTACCCCTGCTAATGATAAAGCTAGCGGAGCTCCCGTAATTGTTCTGTTTACCGATCTACTAGCTAAACCATCCCCTACTTTTGAGCATTCCATGGGGCTATTTGGGGAATTCAAACTGCTATCAAAGGAAATGACAGAGTGAGTATAATTTTCAAAGTGTAATATAAAACTGTTAGTTATTCCTATCGTTATCAATCTGCTTAGATGGCGGAGTGTTGTAAAAGGAGCTGAAAGTGCGTTGTCAAGAATGCTGAAAACGGATGAGGACAACGTTATCACTGGCAACTGGGACGTGAAAAGCATATCCACAGAGCATGTAGCTGTTGAGGGTCGGGATGCCAATTCCGAGGACGTATTCAACATCCTCAAATTTGGGGATGTACAATGGACGGAGGAAGATTTTGCTTCCACAAATGACAGAATTCTTGCACGAATGATCACCATGAATAACTCAATCAATGCTATAATGATGGAGCTGGATGATGCCCTGTTGCTAAATGCTCATGACCAAGTTGTAACCTCTAATACCATACTGCGTGGAGGAATTGAGGCAGACACAATTACCGCTGACACAGTAACTGGAGGTACTTTGTGGGGAGAACCAACTGATGTTTTCATTAACTCATTAGCTCAGAGGGGGGACGAAATACGGATTCAAAGTGATTTGCTGTTTTCCAAGCCTGTCTCAACAGGAAGGCTTTTTGCGACGAGAATCAATGACTTTGAAGTGGGAAGCTTTGCAAGATTGAGTGCAAACAACGTTTTCAAGTGCAGATATACATTCGAAACGATCCAAGCAATGCAGGATGTAAATGTAGCAGTGGTAAATGGAAGAAACTTAGCCGAATCTGTTGTAATGCCGAATAACATTAATGGTACGCAGAGAAATACACAATGATATGGTGTTCAAGTCGTTTTTTTGAAATTGTATAAAATTTTATACTTCATACTTAACGTATTAGGCTTCCAGTTTGTTGATGGCCTACTTGCTTATCGAGATGTGGAAACGAAGGAAAAATATCCCTTTGATAATGTGTTTCTTAAATCCATTTCGCAAACGGTGCTTTCTGAGGTGGAGTTTACTGAAGTGGAAATACGGGCTCCTGTCTCCGTGAGTAAAATCAACGGTGAGAATTTCAAGGACTTCCTTACAAACCTAGTCACCAACGAACATCAAGGAAAAGTCAGAGGAGTCAAAAAATTCAACGACCAGGCTATTGTGAACAACATGTTTATTTCTGGAAGTTGGAATGGGTTGAGATTCCCACAAGACTTTTTCTCGACTTCAAAACCGTTAGTTGTATTAAGTGGAGAAAAGTCATTCACCAGCCTAGAGGCAGATACGGTAAGCTGCTTTCAAAAGCAATGGCTTTTTACCCGACGCGACAGCATATAAGGACTATTGACATATATGAATTAATGCGTTTATGTAGGTTTCAGTGAAGAACGAAATTAATGGGATTAAAACTGAAGATACAGTGAGCCTATTATCTCCTGATACCATTGATGCAGTGTGGGACTTTACCGGGGATGCGAAAATACTTCAAAATATAGCGGTTGAAAACACAGTTGATGGAATTTTAATGGAACATTTACATCATATAGGAACATTGGATAGGGCGGAAGATATATTTGATCCCAATGCTGATATAGTTTTTGCCTCACCGCTTCACGTTGAATCTCTCAACGTTCGGTCGAAAATAAATGGGAGGAATTTTGACGACATATTTGGTCACTTGTTACTCTTTGTAAGGACAATAAAGCTAAAAGGACATGCACGCTTATAGTTTGAAAGTATATGGTATCGTCGTGAGATAAACATGCAAATTTTGTTGTAGGATGGACAAGACTGTTTGGTTCCAGGACAAACCATTATGTCTGGCGATGCTGTATTTTCTGACATGCAAATTGAAAACAACAAAATCAACAGCTTTCCAATACAAAACTTTTTAACTAAAAGCACTAAACAAGACATAACAAGTCCAGTGATTATGTCCAATGAGGCATTTTTCGAAGGAATTTATTCCCTTGGGCACTTTGACGGAGTGTGGGTTCAAGACGCTATTGAAAAAGCGCTGCGAATATCCCAGTCATCATCAACAATGATAGCTTGGGATGTCCATTTTGATAAAATTCAATGTAATGATAACTTAAGAGTGCAAGGAGCTATTAACGGTTTAGCTAACTACGGACTGTCTGCTGCACGCAGTAGAGGAATCCCTTTCCAATCTTTTGTTGGGCCTGTTACGGTCAACAATCCTACTTTCCAAACTTTGGGTATGCCAATTACAAGTTGTGTTACATATTTAACAGCATTCATAATGTGAAAAAACTTATTATTGGTTGAACAGGGGCCAGCCACCTAACTCAAGATCAGGGTCGTACTTTGCAGACTTTGGATGTTATGGCTTGGAAAGAAACTCGGGCAAAGCTGTCGGAATCTACAATCTTTTCTAAGGCAATGTCAGCAAGTCAGGTGACAGTCCAGTCTGACATGGACACGAATACCTTGAATGGAATAGCCGTGGAAGATTTGAGAAACGGAGTTTTCAGAACTGACCGTCAATCCCAGAAATTTGAAGGTCCAATTGTTTTCCAAGATAATATCAGATTTGAACTCGGAGATGTGATATTTCATGACAAAGTCAATGGCTTTGACTTGAATGACATTGCCCAAAATGGATTTCCTTTGCATTCGGGCTCTTCAAAACCAATATCTATTCAAAATCACTGGGAGTTTGAGGTAAGATTCATATATAAGGTTTCGGCTATATACTGTGCAATTGCTTGTACTCTTATTTCAGTATTCAGACCGAGTTTTAACTAATTTGCGATTACAGTCAATTAAAATGACCAAGGGAATAAATGTGAACGGTAATGTCTGCGGAGTAGACCTGAATTTCTTACAATCAGACAGCGTCAAGCGAAGTGACAAGAATGTGCAAATACTTGGGGAAACATCCTTTAACCAACCCATACAGATTGCTGGTGGTATCACATCACCCCAAATCAACAAGGTGAACTTCCACAACGATATATTTCTGCTGCATGAAGAACAAGATATACAGGGCCACGCTACCTTCACCACAAGCAACATCAAAGGAACACTAAAAACTGATTCAATCAATAACCTCCCAATTTCTTGGCTTTCGAAAATGTACTCCTTCCAAAATGGGCGTCACATACTCAACCACAATGCCGTCATAAATGATGGGATTACCTCCGACTCCATTACAGTGAAGGGAACTACTCAAGGCCGAGATTTGGATACATTCCTAAGCCAAGCTTTCAAAACAACGGATAGCAATATTGTTTTCAATAATGACGTCCTAATGAAGAGTCCAATCACCGCTGCTAACAATATACTAACCAACACCTACAACCAAATTAATGTGGACGACTTATCCAATAAAATTGTCCGATTGGATAAGAATCACAATATAGAGCAATCCGTGACCTTCACCAACTCCATTTTGACTGAAGATACCCTAAGTGTTAATGGAAACTTGGATTCTAACAGGCTGGAAGGCAGCATTAACTGGCATGAGCTGACAACCAATGCTATTCGTATAAATGACGTTAATAGTGAGCTCAACTTCGAAAATATTCAGTTTGACAGTCTTGTGGCTTCTAGCCCGCTTACTATTTCGAATCTAAATGGAAGGCCGTTTGAGAACTATGCCACTCTGAACACTGAACAGGATATGGGGACACTAAAAATAGCAAATGTTGGAATGGAAACATCTGACGTTAATATTGTTGGTACTCTGGGGTCATTTGATATATTAGAAGAATTTAAGGATACTTTAATGGTAAGGAGTTTGCAGAAACATATTTAAAACGTAACATAACGTGTAAGTTTCCCCAATTAAGTAAAGTATCAATTTAATATATCCTAGACTGACCAGCCGGAGGTACAACGTCTTACTGGAGACACTGTAATACAAGGCCCGGTCCACATTAAGCAAGATATAAACTGTTTTGGATCTGAGTTTAAAAAGCAGGTTGTTACAACTCAACAGGATCTAACAATCCATGGTCCAGTAGAGTTCTCATCTCCACTCACCGTTCTTGGTGAGATGAAGGTTACGGAACCGATTCAGGGACATAGCGTCGAGTCCCTTTTCTCGGACGTGCTGACAACCGAAACAAGCCAAGTCATTTCAGAAAAGTGGGAATTCCAAGGACCAGTTACCTTCATGCAGAATGTTACAGGGCAGGGAGTTTCAGATACAGTTAACATTCAAGCACTTGTTGAGAGAAAACAGGCGGAGGTCCGAAAAGCACGGAGTAGAGTACTGGAGGAACGCAATACCTTTCAAAGAAGGTGCAACGCCTTGCATCAAACTAGTGATGAGATAGCACACAGTCCTATGAAGCTGGATTTGTTTGACCTTAGTCAAACTATTTCTTTACAAAATGAGGTAATAAACATTCAATCTGAAGAAATCGATAATGGTGTACTCATAAGTCAAGTAGGTATGTATGTGGTCGGTGATTGGGGCTACTTGAGAATTATATTATTTACGAAAGGCTAAATTATCCTTATGTGAAAATCTGTTAACAGGCAAGCAACGTTCTTGCCGTGGGTAGTGCTGAAAATATGGCCCTCCTTGTTCAAACTACCAACTGTCAACTCACACGTTATAGATGGCAAACGGGTTCCGAACTCTTCCATAAAGTAGTTGAAACCCAAATCAATATTGGAAATGTGGACTCCTGGCAGTCCGTTTCTAACCCAGCTGGCGAAACTTTGGTAGTATTTTCCAAGTCTATTTCTGGATGCTCACGGGATTCAGGACTGTCACTACTGACCTTATCAACAGCAGACCATTCCATGCCTTTGGACACTACAAATATCTCAGAAGATACAGTCAAATCCTTTAGATTGGTACTGGATAAAAAAACTGGCGATGTAATGCTCTTTGCGCTATATGCCGAACGGAGTGATCAACTAGACATACAACGATGGGATGGCACCCAGTTTTCAAGACAAGGATTCCTTAAATTTGTTGTCGACATGGAAAGAGTTGATGTGACCCCAACGTCAACTGGGTTTCAAGTTTTGTGTCATAACCAAGACACAGTTCACATGTATCAGTATGCAGCTGAAGCAAACAAAGCTATATTAGACATCTCCCATACCCTTCTTGCCAGTAAAACAGCGCCGATGGCCATGTTTGAGAGTTCCCAATTGATGTACGCTTTGGTTCCAGAATCTGGTACATCGGCAGCATCAATGATCCAGCCTACATGCAACTTCCAGGTAAGCAATGGTCATGAGTCTAAGAGTTTACCAAACTTATATGCGGGCTTAAGTATGCATTTTTATTATCAACAGTTAATGCGATTTAATAACGGGGTAGCACAACCAGTACAAAAGCTTCAAGTGCCAGAAGTTCAATCAGCAACGTACTGGTCATTCGCTGAGAAGCACTTCATGGCATTCCTGTCCAAGTCTCACGGTTTAACGCTCCACAAGTTCAAGGGGCTTAGTGGCTTTCAGCAAGTAGGTACCCCATATAAAATCTTCGGAGGGCTAATGGTCAAATCGTTTTCAGTCAAGGTTTCCGGTTTTGAAGCTCCTCGACCATTTTTACTAGTGTTATCCCGTAACCGCATTGAAATCTTTAACGGGAAAGTGTTCGGTGACGTCTTTAACATAGACTTTCAGCAATTGTGTAAAACATGAACATAAACCAATGAAATATATGTATGTATCAGAAAGCCCCTGTAAATGTGACCAGTAACGTAAAACAAACCTCCTATTTATTCAGACAATTCTCCGTGTTGACAATACAATACTGTTTATATACAAATAAAAGAACTTTATTTTGTTTTACTACGAACTTTACCATTTGAACTTTACTGAATTCCGTTTCATATAGGCATATATAGGCTTACGCGCTAGTAGTAGTGTACTGGTAGACTACTACGTACCTACCTAGTTATTCCATCACAATCATTTTATTTATTTCCAGTAATACTGAATCTCACTACTTCACAAGTGTTTCTAGTACACCGACGAGTGTGAGTTGAGAATGAGTTTTTCGTATTGTTCACTCACTGTTTTTTCTGGTAAGCACCATAAGGTTAATCAACAAGGCTTCGTGTTAGCCAACGCATAGTATCTGTAAGAGCATATATTTATAGTCTATACTTGATGAACATGAGCCAAAATTTACATGTAATATAAGTACCACCGAAAACTTAGTTTAAAATTTTAAACAACTTATCCACATATATCTCACTGTACAATAGGCTATTTCATTAAAAGTCCAACGGTAGATGTAAGAATTATAGTATAACGCCATCTCGAGAAAGATAAAGATAGATAAGCACTTGCTCCATAGAATATAGGTGGATGACCAGCATACAATATATTATATAATATATTACTGTCTTATTGTACAACTTGTAAAATAGGGTAAAAAGGAAGAAGATTTTATTGCAAAGTTGTATATGCTTACGCTAGTACGTATCTGTATTTGTGACATTGATTTGAATTGTTTGCAGTATATTGTAGTTTATTGCTGGATTGTAAATGAACATTACAGCTATAGATGAAGATTCTACAACTTGGCAAGAAGTAGCAAGGCAAACTTGACGATTCTTAGCGAAGTAAGTTAAAATTGATGTTATACCCATAAACTAATATCATTAGGGGCATTACGATACTGCGACGACTACACACATGTATGCAATGTATAAGTATGCTACAAGGCTAGTTTAATGTGAAGCTATATTATTATGACAACTTGAAAACTCACTACTAAATTTTGAAACTATTGAAGGCAAAGGCCTTCCCGACTACCACGCCATTGAACAAGATAGTCAAAAACTTAGGTCATGTACGACGTTTCCTCCCAATCATAATGTAATACAATATTTAGTATGGGCCTATTGGCTGATGATTTTAGAAATAATTTCTGATTGAGAATTGTCTTTAGTATTTAATTATGCAATGCCATCTAGCACTGCGAATCAAGTGGTTTAGTCTAATATGGAATCTGGTTCTGGTAGAATTGGATCATGTCGTAGGCTTTCGTTCTTGTTGATAAGAACGAGTTATTTACTACATTAATCATGTAGTGGGCTGCCTCACGCTCGCTGACTTCAGGGCTGAATCTCTGACGGAGAAGTCGTATTGTTTGTCCACGGAAGCAAGGTAGTCCAGTATCCAGCATGAGGGACACCAGTGAAACGATGGATTCACAGTATGGCCTTTAAAAAGCACAGAAAGATACGATTTATTAGCATCAGTGTTTTCAATAAAACTCCAGATTGTTTGCTTTGCTAGTTAGCTGTAACAATTACCTGACGGCAAGGTATGCGTTCACACACAAGTGCATGAACCAACGAAATGGTGGAGCCTCCATCTTTCCTCCCATAACATTGACCATTTCCTCAGTCAGCTTGATATCTGGTTCGAAACCTAAGTTACCTCCAGGTGAACTTTCAAACATGAATCCGAAATCTAGAAACACAATTCAACAAAAACCCTTGAATTCGGTAGTACACCCTGTCAGTACTTTATACTATACTGTGGCATATGCTGTACTTATGTATTTAGGTAGTTATGTACGTACCTATATGTATTATATGACCATCTGTATCCAACATTATGTTTCCGTTGTGTCGATCCTTAATTTGAAGTAAAAACCCGATGACACTGTAAGCAGCCATTGACTTAATGAAATTACGCCTTGCATCTTGGAACGCTCTAGTGTCCTCTTCACCATACTGCTTTTTGAAGTAATCATACAATGTTACATCCGTCTGCCTTCCAAGCTGATCTCTTGATTTTGCATTGGGAACGCATTCAATAACTCCATTCTACAATTAACATCCAGAAATATATCATAAATTAATAACAAACTAATACTACTAGTCATCTCGAATGCCTCCTTGGCTAGTCTCAACTCACCCCAGGTGCTGTAGCTACCACCCTATATGGAAACAGGAACATGTCAAGTCCCACTTGCTCAAATATATTCTTGAACAGTGAGATGACCTGGAGGGCGAGCATATCTTGTCGAACATCATCTCCAACCTTGAAAATAGCTGCTTGCCAAATCTCTTCGTCCATACTTGGTAAGCGGTCCCCTGCACCATCCTTATCGTTTATGTCGTACTCGCCAAGTCCAACACTTTCTACCATAGTAATGCCACAACGTTTCACTCTGAAACGGGCGAGGAAGGGTGCTTTAGCAGCACTGCAAGTAAAGGTTTTCAGGTAACTCATTATCATTATGATTCGGAAGCAAAACTAAATACTCAGCCGTGCTTAACAATAGAACCGTATAGCAGGCTATTTAGGTACCTACTTACATCTCGTACTACTAATGCCATGTTACATTACCTTTGCATAGGGGTTCCACTCTTGGGGTCAATATCCAGGACTAAAGCTTCAGGATTGGATGGGAGATAACATCCTTGTTGTACTTCGATTTTAGAAAGCTCTTGCAGGCACGCGTTCTTCCGTTCGGGACCTTTAGGATATTTTCTAATCTCACCGGAGATACCCGTAACCTTTTCAAAGAAGGAAAATTCCTTCTCGTAAAAGTTTTTAGCGTTCCCAGATAACGACGATACAATAGATTTGATTAAACCCTCCAGGACATCAGAGATCTCAGCTAGAGTAAATGAACAAGTTCGCGTTTTTCAATTTCAGAAACCTTTACATTGAGGCATATGGTGTATGAATAGTACATACGTATATACGTACATACATAAATAACTACACGAATAAACTCTAACTTACGATCTCTCTGATGGCCCTCTTCATCCAGGAATATATTTGTTTGCATGTTCCAAATCAATTGATGTGCTACGAGTTGTGATTTCTTCGCAATGTTCTTAATGAATTCCCCCACATAACCCATCTGCAAAGTGTGCATATGTAAGTAACATTCGTGTATATGAGCATACGAATAATAGGGAATTACGGTTCAAATATACATACATGATCATGACGCAAACTCTGGACTAGCTGCGGAATATAAAACAAGACTGCGTCTGCTGGATAGCTTAATAGTGTTCTGACAGCATACTGCGCGGTAATGGGATGCGTTGGATACTGTCTACTGAAGAATGACAGTGCGCGGATAGGTGAACATGGTGCCCATGTGAGAACCGCTGACAACTACAAGTGATCGATAGTTCTTAGTAAACTTTTACAATGTTGTCACTTTAAATATTAATTCAGACTAAACACGGTACGTACCTCTGGGTAGTCACCAACAATTGCGTCTGACGTCACAAGGTACATAAGCGCTTCAGGTATATGCATAACACAGTCAGGAACGTTACGAACAAGGTGACCCACCTCATCCATTACAACCGACTTGTCTGTAGATTTAAGACGTCGTGGTAAGTAGACCGCAAGAACTGGGCTGATGTCCCACGCAAGGCGTACTGAATCTCGCCACATCTTATCAGAGCTCTTCATCGCTCTCCATGTGTTAATGGTTGACTCGGCGGATATCATCAAGTCAGTAGTGTTGAGTGGGTTATGCCAGGTCATCAGTACATCAATCTTTCGAAAGCGAAGGCAAAATACATTACGTAACCCTCATTTAAAGACATACAGAAACATACATGATAAAAGTCTTTTAAGGAATACCTCTTGAGCAAGTAATTCCAAAATAAGATTCCTCTTCCTAATCATTTCCTTGACACTGTTCTTCTCAAAGACCTCATTCCTTTGTTTGTTAATGCGAATTCGAGAATCTTTCTTCATATACACGGTATTCATCCAACCGTCAGTAAATCTGACTTCAGAAACTGGTAGCGTTTCCGGATATCTCGATTGCTTTATAAATGAAATGCACACGCAACCCAGTTTTGAATTGGATCAACCATAAAGGACTTGGTATAATAAAAAGATTAAAGTAAACTTACGAAAGGTGCACGGACAGTTTGTTGTGGGATGAATGGTCTGATATACTTTTTGTCGTTGTGAAGGATTTGCCAAAACTTCAAAACCACTTGTAAATCCTTCCGTAATTCCATTGCATCGGCTGACGGCACAGAATATCCTTGACAAAAGTAGTCAAAGCAAGAGGCATAAATCCGTTCACGAATGATGGATTTCTTGAGATGGGAATGTCGACTGGAGTCATCCTGTAAAATACTAAGGGCGCAGCTGAGAAGACGAAACCTCGGTCTCAAGACTAGTATATGCCTGGTCATAGCAGATTCAGTGCCAACGCTTAATGGGAAGGTACGGTGCACCAAGTACAAAAACATTTCGACCAAATCATCATTACAGCCCTTGCTGTTTTCAACCATTTCACAGATGAATGTTATCCAAATATCATGTGGAGCCACGTCTGGAATCTTGAGTTTCAAATCGCAACCCTCATAAGCCGATAGTGGGCTAGTGCATTTGGTATTGGGGGTAAAAATGCCCATACGCCTTTCAACAGTACTCTGTATCATTTGGAAATGAAGTCATGTCATTAAATTATTTGGTCATTTTTCACCCGTTATTATAAGCGGTTCACGCTTTAAATTCTCACCTGCCACGAAGCTAACATTTCTTGCATGAATGCTAAAATGAGATCCTTTCTAGCTGAGAGCAACCACTGCCAACATTCGCAACAGGAACGTAGTACGCCCGCAGTAAACCTATGGATCGGAGCCCAGCATATTGCATGCAGTAATATGCGATTCAACCCTGAAATATTAAATTTAAACTCAGTTGAACTACAATCTAGTGTTGACTCTTGTGGCTGGTGTTTCATCAGCGCAGTTTTGTGAGCACCTTCATGACAAATGCATAGGGATGTGGCAATCCAAATACTTTCTTGGAACATTTCATCAGTAACGGATTTATCGGTGGAGTCCATAGATAGCCTTGTTATCAGCCCGGCTACAACTGCACTCAGTTTTTCAATTTGCAACATGCCCTGCACTTGACCAAGGAAGTGATTTCTCATTGTAAGCGATGAAATGCACCGAGGAATGCTGGTCTTGACGCATTCCGGTCGTTTTTCCAAAGACGTATCCTGTGATTATGTTGCCATTTATCAATGTATCAATAATATATGAAGCTATGGGCAGTTGTATGCAACATAATCAATGCATCAAGAAAAGAGCATGTGCTTACC
The DNA here is from genome assembly GCA_034697805.1 of Orchesella bifasciata. Classification (NCBI taxonomy): domain Eukaryota; kingdom Metazoa; phylum Arthropoda; class Collembola; order Entomobryomorpha; family Orchesellidae; genus Orchesella; species Orchesella bifasciata. The sequence goes on from JAQGAP010001799.1 coordinate 15,464, forward strand.
GGAAGATTCTCAGCGATCAAGTTGAGCCCAGCAAACTTCAGTAAGCCTTCTGTTGCCATCGCCAAGCCGGAATGATTCTGGAGTGCATCACCGCAATTTAAGTTGACATATTCCTCTAAATGAGATCTAGTCGTTTCTGGAGCCCATTTCATTGCTTCTTGTAGGAATCCTGTGCATCTTTCAGAGTAGTCTCGAACCATTGCCTAATGACACCCATGCAGTATCAATATTCGCGTTCAAAAGTTCATATTATGCAGCCCTGTATACCCATATATACTGCAGTATATATGGTACTTTAGGTATAAGCTAGTGTGCTTTAAAACTTAATGAAAATTCCTACCTCTCTCGCATCCATACTATCCATGAACTGAATTGCATACGGAGTATTAGCGATTGCAGACGTTGCAGTATCCAAATTTGGATTAGTTGTTAAGCTCTTCGAGAGCACCTCCAGTATATCCAACATTGTATGAAGAACAGTGCGACTCCATAGCAAATGGGGGAACCTGAGATTACAACAAGTATTACTTTACATTACATTACATGGTAAGTATACAATGCATCTTGATAATGCTAACTGCCATTACGTTCTGACGGCAAGCAACAGAGAAATGACGATAAAATGACTTCTATTACCTGTCCACCAGTCCAGAGAGAAACTTATCAGCCACCTTCCGTATTTGTCTGTTAATATGATTGAATTTCACCAGCAAAAATTGAGCATGCTGTTCTAATTCTCGCTCCCTTTGGATATCCTTATCTCGTTCCGTCAGCACTATCAGGAACTTCTCGAAAACTTTCTCAGCGACACTAAAGGATAAAAACAATAGGCATTTAATAGGATTCCTTCTCCAATGATAGGTTTGTAAGTAGGAAACTGCTATTACCATGAAAAGCATTGCCAAAGTCCATTCTTCTCTTTTTGAATGGAAGGTTCACACAAGTATCCAAAAATTTCCTTAAAGCTAGGCTCTGGCACCGTTTGTATTCGCAGGATCTCCAGCCAATACACAGATAACACGTACGCGCACTGTGGGAACTGGAGGCTTCTCACAATCGATGCTACATCCGTTGAACTTTTATCCAATAAGTTTAAAATTTTGTTTCGCAACTCCTGTAGCTCGATCTAAAAGCAACAACATCATTTAAAGAACATTGGTACACCTGTGTCTATGCACTATGTTTAGGGATGATATTTATTTCAACTTACAGGAGAAACCGCTTCAGCCCTTAACGCTGAGGTATATTGAAGCTCTCGTAGCTCAGATCTGATACTAGTGCGACATATAAGGAGTGGACTTTTCGAAGCAATTTCCTTAACCCCCTCATACCATTCCGCAGGCCATAGCCCATTGTGTTCTTCCGATGAAACGAAACCCATGATAATACAGTACAGCCAAAAGTCACGGAACAACTTGTGAAGTCTTGGTTTGACTTCAGTAATCGGTGGTATACGTCTTAGCAATAAAGCAATTACGGGTATCAAAATCCCCAAGTTTCCAGCAGATGAGGATGCCTAATCAATACATAAATGAATATGCGTATCATAAGTACACATTTACACAGGCTATCATAAATGTATGAAGTAAATCAACCAATAGTTTACCTTTACTGTTGCAGGAGACCGATCTGCAGCGCGTTTTCCTTCTAATCCTAACTGTACAAATAGCTCGAGAAGACGAACCAGCAAGTCATTCATTAAAGGCTCACCCTCTAAATTCAAGGCAATATTCGCCAGCGCATTCATAACGGATCCACTGATATGCCTGTATTTGCAGTCAGGTTTTTCAGAGTAGGTGGATGAACTAGCCTCCACGGTGAACATCACAAACATTTTCATAACCTCCTCATAAACGTATGTCTGCAAAGCAATTAAACAGTTGGTAGTTCAAAATCGCCCTCAATGATGATACCTACACCACACCAGTAGGTAGGTATTGCAATTAGGTACATTACCTCGCATTTAGCTATCACTATGCAGGCCAGCTGGTCAACTATGAGAATATCAAGGACGGGTGGCATCTTTCCAACACGTTGTTGAAGGAAATGTAATACGGATTCAGTAGTTTTTGCAGTTTCCTTCAACGCAACAGCAACGTGTCCCAGCATTACAATCGAATTCGTGAGTACCAACAATGAGTTTTCTGTATCCCCCGACGAGTTCAAGTCCACATCCATTTTCTTCTCTGGAGACAGTGAATCCTTCCTGGAGTTCAAATACCAAATTACTAATTAAAACTGGGTTCCCAAAAATATACGTAATTTTGGAAATATGTCTATTTGACTAACACATACCACTCCTTCTCCGCCATAAAAACTCGATTAGAGACCGATGCCAGAAAGGCTTGAACGGAATGAGCCTCCAGACTTAGTCCAGCTTTGAGTGCCAAGCACAAATTCTCAATGGCTACATCCCTTAAGCGTTGGAATGCAGCCATTTGAGTATCATCTTTCTTCCAAACATCTTCTAACTTTTGAACGTCTAAA
>JAQGAP010001800.1:0-17944 GCA_034697805.1 Orchesella bifasciata
TGTGGGAGATATTGAAACAAAAAGTCTTTATCGTTTGTGTCCAAAGTTAGAGAAGGGAGCACATCATGCATGTTTCCTTAAAGAAGAAAAGGGTTTTTATGCATGTTTGAGTAAAGTAAACACCTTTTCTTCTCTCACTCTCTCTGTGAATAAATGGGAGGTATAGATTGCATGGTTTTTATATAAGAAAATAAAGTTTTGGTCCCTTTCGTAGCCCGTGTTTCCTTCCGACATTACAACACAACATGGGTGGGTCAAAAATATCACTTTTAACTCTAAAGATGGGTGAAGCATAAGGCAATGTCCATACATCACTATTGCACCATCTCCTCAACCCAAGTAAGGAAATGGGTCGGTGTATACCCTCGACTTGAATGGATCGTGAGGTATGGCCTTGCCTAAAGAAGAATACGTTAGTTTCCTTTATGAGACGAAGGCAGCTAAAAAAAATGAAATTTTTTAACAAAAAAGAGGAAAAGGCTGACTGACGCTGGCACACTGAACTTGGTTGACATTTCCCGCATCACCACCATCATCAACACGCATGGCTTCTTTAGTCAGTCCGTGCGATTCGTTGCAGTTTGCTATTTTATGGGATGGTATGGATGGGGATCGTGTAACCAAACTTAAAATAAAACTGTTTGTACATTACAGTGACTCAATAATTGAATGAGGGACGAAAAGCCATTTTTCGAAAGTCTACTCTGGCTCCGTTGTATTGAAAATCGAGGACCTGTCCTCTCCAATATTATGCCATTTTTTTCTTGGTGTGGATTACTTTTCTGTGGCTTTTGCAACACATTTTTTTCGAGTGTTATTGGACGTGTGTCCGAGTACTGAAAGTCACTATAAATCCAAAATGTCTCGGTGCTTAAGCTGAAAAACATCTAGAATTCCGTTTTATAGATCCTATTCGTTTGACACATACATTCCGATGCGAGAGTTAGTAACGTGGACTTTTGTGTAGTTCTTTGTTGCATGCTAAATGTTCAATGAGCTCGCTCCCGTTCAGTAGTAGTCTAACAAGAACACTCTCAACTCTTTTTCCAAACCAAGTTGCATCACCTTCCTCGTCCCATTCTTTCTCTGGCATGAGAAAAGCAAGCTGAAGTTGAATGCAGACACTTGGAATCGAACACAGAGTACTACAATATGAAACACTTCAAAACACAATGGAAATAAAACCTATACCTGGCCGAATTTGCCAATTTTCTAGCGTAAGCTTTCCATTCATTGCACGACACTCTTTCAGCAGTGACGTTTCTGCATTATGCACACTGCATTGCACATATATACTATGTGGTATGTGCACAAATGAAGGGAATTTTCAGGTGCCATTGATTCTTTCATTTATTGTTGCTCATTTTTGCGACTACTTCACATTATGAAGCATAGTGCAGCTTGCAGCCAAACTAAAATCTATAGAATTGATTAGTCCGTTTTTCTTTATCTTTATTACTTTTTAATAGGATGCAGGAATGTTATAGACTTTTATGCTTATAGCTAATAGGATTAAGTGGATATGTATTTTATGTTAATGTCGAGTAGGTTAATGCAACATCGATGAGCCAAGAATGCAGCAGTGCTGCTTTCTTAAGTTGAATAAATTTACGATTAAAAGAGTAATGAAATGTAGCCAAGGAAAGGACCAAAGGGTCCGTGTCATAAAAGCTGGAATCTTCAATTTGATAAACTGCTACATCACAGCTAACTGCTTTTGTCATCATGTGTCACCATCATCATTTAATTTTACAGATGCAACAAAAAATGAATACAGACCATTACTCTCTGCTTGAGAATTATTGTTTCGCGTTAAATTACTTGATATGACGGGCTGTTGAAGTTCATTATGCAGTACTTAAGAAACAGTTTTCATCACAGGATGCATTTAGCCAGCCACCTTGAAGATATTACATTCCCTGGATATAAATTAAGTACAGTATCAACTCTAAAACATTCATGCATCTTCTCTGGAATTCATTGTTTCAAGAATCCAAGCCGTAAGTCGAGTCGCTCTCTCTGTAGCCAGCCATACTTTGGGGAAAAAATCTCTCTTCGTGGAGTCATTGGCACTCTGTTTTTCTTATTTATTTTATTTCCCTTGGCAAAGTTACAACAACCACGTAAGATATAAACCACAGCAGTGTCCAGGCTCAAGAAGCATCTTGATCTAAGAAGATGCAGCTTAACTTCTACACTGGATGCATGGAGTAAGCCGGTTCTGCAGGGTCGTGATGTGATCGTGCTTCATGGTGGTGTTGAGCAAGTTATAGGCGAGGTTTATGGAGAAATTTAAGACCTACAAGATTCTGCATCTCCAGAGAAAAACGTTGCTTTCAAAGATGCATAAAAAAATCTTGATTTCGAATCAAATGTGAATTTCCTGGTATCCCTATACACTACGAATTATTATAGCCACAAGTATAATTGCCCAAGTTCCTCCAGTCCTTAAATAGTAACTACTACACTCTTTTTCATTCCACCAGGATTTATTTATGTATCAAGGGTAAAAGTACGTACACGCATGTTATTAGTATATATAGAGCCGCAATTTTATGCATTTTGATACAACGACATGTATCCACCTTGTACGCAGTCACAGGTCAAGCGAACCGAATTAAAAGTGTATGTAGATGCACGAGTTGTTTGTATACTCAAAATTCGAATCGAGATAAGACGAAGAAATTGTAAATTTACACACATTACCAAAGAATACACAGCTCTGGGTAGGTATGAAAAGGCACATGAATTTATGCATTTTACACCACATCCAGTAACACATAAGTTATGACCAGCAACACACAAGCCGCGCTTCCCTTAGTGGTAATGGGCTGTGAGTCGAGATGAAACAGACGCTTATATTCAACTTTTTCTCTTCTTCCTCCCTATATCGTCATCATTTTGGTGAATTACCCTTCTGTTTTTCCATATTTATACGAGACGATGTTAAGAACCGGAGTGTATGTTTAAGATGGGAAGATCTGGAAGAAGAAGAAGAAGTGAGAGTAAAGTGGTGAGAGCTTGTGAGACGATGAAAGATATAAAACGTAAGGAAGAGGATTTATTACCGTGGAAAATCTGATATCACACACACTATACAAGACACACTCAGCCGAGTAGACTAAGCCACCAGCCCACGTTTGTGTAATGCTGGATTCACATGATGCATATAGTATTCTCGTACCGCCACCGCCACCAACATCACCACACAAGATTACATTATTGCTTTTGTTGTTGTGGATGAACGGAAATAATGGTGTTGTTTAGTTGAGCGTGTATTGTACTTGTTGTTTGCATTTTGTTACGACTCACAATCAAGCAAAACAGCGAAGGAAGATGAAAAAATGGAGAAATAATGAATCTCCAACGAGGACGGCTACACGGGTAACCTACAAGCCAAATTAACTGCTTTTTATGTAGCTCTTTTACGCTGTGCATAATCCAGTCGGGTTCGCGTTTCCATCCATAATATGCAGCAGGTGATGAAATGAAGAATCAAAGTTTTATGTAGATTTCCACTTTTTTGTGGCATTTCTGGAAAATCTCCATCTCTGGATTTAACACCCCGTTGTTGGCTTGGCTTGAGCTTTTTTTATGAAAAAAAAGCAGCAAGGAAATAAAATTCACGTGGGATCTATATCGTATATGTGATCATCTCAAGCCACCAATGCTATTTGCATAGAAGAGTCTTTGCGGATAGCTTATTATTGCACAAAAAGCGGATTTCTTATAGCTAATTCACCAGCCACCAACACAAAACAAAACTCGATTTTAAGTGGTTTCAACCTTTTTCAAGTTTTTCTGCAATTACATAAGTTTACTCTTGGTGTACTTCCATTATTACATATTTTCATGGAATCCTTTTAAGTGAATAATGTTTTACTCCCATTAATAACGAAAAACTTCAAACTCTGAAAGCATACACATCTTCTCGCATGCAAATAATAGAAATACTTTAGTTTTCTTGTTCCCTTCATTTTGGTATGTGGTTTATAATGGGTTTCGTGGTTGTTGCGATTATGTTTGCAGTTTGTTAAAGGGGTAGTGCTGTGAAGTGCACGAACATTGTACTTGACTCACTCAAGAGTGTACCACCGAGTACCTCCGCATACACTCACCAAGAGAGAGGAAAGAAGGAGAGAGCTGTCAAATCATAAATAAAATGGTTGATTAACTAATAATGGGTTTCCAGTATAAATCATTTCCCCCTGGAGCTGGGCTCATGTTACGGAGCTAGTCGAACAAGTCTCTCTTGAATGAGCATGCCATGTTGCGTTCTTATGGTTCTGAAATCAAATAATTGTCAAAACTTTCATCTGCTTTTACAACTTATAAAAAAATTATTCTTGTCACAACTTCGCATTATATTATTATTAGATTTTAGGAGGCAGATACATCTACACATTTAAGAGAATGCGTGTATAGCTGTCAACTTTTCTGTCGCTGTTCCTGTTGAAAGAATTATTGGGTTTGAGACTGGCTCTGTGAGGAATGTGCGTAGAGTGTGAGCAGCTGAAATTACACCTTCTCAATATTCATAAATGATTAGATTGCATGTTTTCGATGAATGTGTCCCCATAATCATCAACAAACTATTTGGTCTCTACCAGTTTGTTTTGTTCGTTTCAAGAAAGGAAAAATTATATCATGCAGTTTGATGTTTGAATTGCATTTTCATCATTATGCCAGCAGGCAAAAAGGAAAGAGGAGAAGAAGCCTCATGAATAATTTTATGTAAGTGCTATTCATCATGCAATTTTCATGTTTTGCCACAGAGTACACATGTATTTCCATTGATTTTATATAATATACCTGGTTTCTCAAATATGTTGACTTTGGCTTCGTGTTTTATGCTTCTCCTACTTCATATTTAGCCCGTTACCTTAATTCACGTTAAATTAGTTGAAGCTACAGCTCATGACTTGTCATTATAGTAATTCGGTAAGATGAGCATCGTCAGCATCATTTTTTTGAAATGTGATCTTAATGGACGGCAGTAGTGGTAAATGCAAATTATGATGATGATGATTACATTACAAAATCAGGAGTATGACCACAACAAAAGGACAGCAGCAACTTCAACAACTGTCAAAGTAGTTATTTGAGCATCTTCCCAAGATATGATGAGAGAGAGAGGGTTAAATAGTCAAATCATATTCACATGCTTACGCCAGAATCCTACCAATTACGGGAAAACGAAATGCTAGCTCTTTACATGACACAGAAAGACGAGCAAACAAGCCCTTATTAAGCGCCTACTCCGCTGGCGCCGACGACTTTTCAAGAATATTGTTTTTAAAATCCGCATTTTATTACTGAACATGCCATTTCCGTCGCTTATTTCCTTGAGTTTGTTACGATTTAATAGTCTCAACAAGTCATTTTTTGGGGAGGTTACGCACAAAAAAGGAGGAAAAACACTCATGTTTTGCAAATCAATATAAACTTAAATTATATGTTGGACCGTTGGTCATGTTGATTATTTATGGATCTTCATCAATTTTTTTTGCGTCAAGTTTACTTTTTCCTCTTAATTTAGTGAATGACCAAAATTTTTGCCAAACAACTGCAAAAAGGATAATGTCAGCTGCAGATAATCACAGAGTTTCGCTGAGTAAGTGGGGATGTGCCCATCATGACGTTTGTAACACACATTTTTGTACGACATGAACAATTGTGCAGTTTTGTTTTGATCTGCCCATATAGCACGGTAACTGCAGGCGCATAAAAACAAGAAAAGAAATTGCAGATGATGCAGTGAATGGAGGGGGTGTCGTTTTCCTGGTGTGGTTGTGACCAAAACTATTGACCATTAGTCATTACACTTGACTTGGCCTAAGTTTGTCTATTTCATGCACGGTTAACTCACACTCCTTAACAAATCCATTATTTGCTCCCAGCACAAAAAAAAACTTGCTCTTGGGCAATATTTTTCCCTATAGACATTGATTATGACAATATACTAGGTATAAACTCCTGATATTTTTCATTGCTCACGCAGTTGCTGCATTTTACTGCACTTTGTGGCGATTAACAGCTCAGAAAAGATTAAAACTACTAATTTACAATTAACAATTGCCGATGGTGATATATTCATTTCATTACTGGTTTACAGTTAAGTCAAGATGATGGGTGCTTATTGAGTGGAGTTTGACAGAGTTCATTTGAACCTAATGGGAAGGTGGTTTTCACCCAAAATGCCGTATAACTGTGTTACATTAGTAGTTTTTAACATTTTCCTCAACCTTAAAGATTAAGTAGTACACACACCGTGACCAAAATCAAAGCAATCTTGTGGAATCATTAGTTTTGCACGATTTAATGATCACCACACCACCTTCAGTTCCGAATTTTGTAGTCTCTATCATCTTGGTTTGAAAAGGTCGGGGGTCACCTGTCAGTTGAATTTGTGTGACGAATGTGACCCACAAAATCATTGGTAGTTACACATATTATTTAAAATATTCATATCATATCACCTGTCTCCTCTCTCAAATTACTTTCCATCAGCTTGATTAGTTATATAGGTATATTGGTTGTCTGGTTGAGTCGTAAACTTTTTGGGTTTACTCAAAGTTTGCTTTGGATCTATGAAAAGCTTGTTATACACGAAATCAAGAACATATACTATAATATCCAAGCTTCTAAATCCAACCAGACTATTTTCTTCTTTTTTCCCATCCGTCTACGTTCTGCAATTGAAATCAAACTTTCCCATGTAGGCTTCCTCTCTTTTTTTTACTGCCACTACTTTATTTCAATTGTAACATGAGAAAGGCAAGCCCTAAGTGAACACAACAGCGAGTCTGCAAAAAGAATTAAAGTAGGATTACAAAAGGATTAAGGTGAAATTATACCGACTGGTTGCGTTCACAATTTTCTTTAGCCCTCTGTTCCATTTCTCATATCACATCAGATCTGCCTTGCTGTTTTCCACCACTCCGTACATTATATTTTATACATCTACTTTTCTACTTGTTGGTTTGTTTATTTGCTCGTTCCATGCGCAAGTGTTTGCAGAGAAATTAAGCTAGAAAAACTAGGGAAAAAAAGTTTCGTTTTTACGTATGGACGTACTCACTACAAGTTTTTGAACATGTCAAATATACTACCAAGTATGAAAAAGGGTGAAGTATATTGCCTATATTTTATCCAATTTTATGTATTTCGGCTGATGCCTGGTTGTGCACAAGAGCTTCTGCTTCTTTTGCTACCACAACAAAAAAAAAGCAATATAACTGTGATTCACAGGCGCACAACATAACTGATGTGTCATATGGCCTGTTATTATGTCACAGGGAACATGTTGCTGTGTTTGCTGAAGCAGATTTTTTTACCTGCAGCATCCGAATAAAATTTTCCATTTAACATGGGAAAGTGTTTTTTCTTCATAAAATCATTGCAAAGGCGTTTTTTTTGCATTCGAAGAATCAAGCGGAGGAATCAAGATGTGAATTGAGTACCTAGCGAGCTTTACAAGCAAGTTTTTTAAAAAACAAGTTGTCTCGTGGTGAAGTTTGATTACGCCTGACTTGATACATAAAAGACTTATGTGTAATGTTCTCTTCAACTTCAATTGTGAACATTATATTCCATAATGTACTTCAATTTATGTTCCCAGTTTATTCATCCCTTATTGCTTTCATGCAAATTTTGACTAATTTTTTTAAAACTCTTCTTCTGTCATGCATTAGATTACGATATATTATAAAGCGCACTTATTGTTAATGGTATTACCATTTGTAATACAAAGATTGTATTATATTACACACAACTTTAAAATATTTCTTTTGAAACTACGGGAAAATGTGCCACTCAAGTTGGCCCATTCAATGGTATTTTTATTCTCTCGGTACTGCGTCGTGTGGCTTCGGGAGAAAAAAAGTTATTTTTTGTGTGAGAATGACATGAATCGTCATCCTTTCCTTAATTATGATCAGTGATACTTCAAGGATGAAAATTTATATCTTTTTTATAAAAACAGTATATAACAGCCCTATTGTGTTTTATTATTCACAAATGAGGCTTGGCGAATTTCTAGAGAAAAATAAAAACTTTGTATTTCTGACAAGTTTAATATCACTTACATTAACTTTGTAGTGCCCTTTACTCGGTATCTATCTACAAATTATGTGAGCTCATCTCCTGCTTTTTTGTGTAGCATTTGCGTTTGTATATCGATGCATTAATACGTGAATAAGTTTTCTTCAAGGCTAATGAATTACCACAATGGCCAGTCACACTCTCAACGTTGAAACTATCTCTTTTTTCTCCGTCAACAAAGGATGGCAAAAGCCTGACCTTAATGCCATCATATCACATGTGGTATAATGATTCTTTCTGCCGCATGTCACAGCAACAAGAAAGTTACCACCAGCATAGTCTTCATAAATTTATGTCATTATGGAAGTGTACAAAAAGGTCATCCCAGAGAAGATACACGTATAAATATTCGCTCTTTGCTTATGCACTGAAATAGCCAGGCCGGATCATAATCATATGCAAAACCATCGGTGTAATTCATGACATGGCATTACACGCATTTAATGTCTTCGGGGTTTAGTTTGTTCTTCGTAATTGCCAGTCCCTGAAGAACCATTTATGATGCATTATGGAACTTTAACTGCTCATGCTCATCATTCTTTTTTATTATCCAATCATTTTCCCATTAGGATGTGGTTTATGGCTTGGTCGGTGTGCAACCTCAAAAATGTTTATGTTGTTACGACCCGTGTCAGTGAAAAGGTATGTTCCCAAATTGCATTTAATGTTTCATGTGACACAAATTATGTGCAAGGGTTCGAAATTTTTTAGTGGCAGTGAAATTCAATAGCTAATATTTTCACAAAATGCAACAGCTTCAACACAATGCATCGATATATTATAGACAAGTGGCAAGTATCAATTACTCTTTATAGTGGTGCTACATTTTTGCTGGAACTGATCTGGGATATGGTATTATTCCCTCCAGACAGTTTCGTACTTCATTTTTCAATATATATGATGTCTGGAGCTGCATAGCTCGTTGGAAGAACATGATTATTTATTCGCATGTGACACAATGTCGTTTGCTATTTTCGATTCAGCTAGTTTCAATCACATTTTCACGGTAAATGGCTTCCGCCCTGCATTCTAGACGGGGCTCTGTATCACATGAATGTGGCCATTACAACCTGATGTGAACTGCAGTTGGCAAACAGTTTCCACATTTTTATGTGACAAACACACGAGCTTTCAATGTTCGATAGCATGAAACTGAGACCATTTATTTATTCACTTCCGAAATGTTCATCGCGTACGTACGCACATTCCAATGTCATATTATATGTATGGAAGGACGTGGAGCGAAGTATTACTTTGGAAAGGTAAAATGTAGAAAGGAGTGCGTGTGGAAGGCAGCGAGAGCTTTTAAAATTCGATCACCGCTTCCGAATAGAATGTGGATTTGTGTACATTCCATTATACTTTACATCTACATATAATGTCCTACAGTTGAACAAGGCGAGACCAGCCGGAGTCAGGCCAGACCAGATGAGATGTGCATACATACATAGCAAATGTTCTGTTTTATATTATACTCTCATACGCATGTAGTGTCTTCGGGGATTCTATATAGATTTGATACTCGGGGAAAGTTTACAATGTATCAACTTTCTTTCCAGCTGGATATCATGTCCCGAAATAGCAAACTGAAGTGAATGAACAGTGAACATCCATTTTTCTATATTGATAATTCCAAAACGCAAGACCAACAAGCGCCAACATGTTATTTTACCATTTTTATACACTAAAAGAATATAACAATCCAAATGCACCTAACTACAAATGCTGATCGACAAAGGAAGTACGCTTCGAGATTGCTTTCAACCCGTTTTGTTTGGAAACTGTTTGAGCCCAGTATTCCAGTAATAATGCAGTTTTATTCTACCTACTGTATCATACTCAAGTGCACACGTGCATATTGGCATTTTGTGAACACACGACGTTCAGATTGTATTGGGATGTGATGTGATGCATTTGCTGTTATTGCTCACTCAATGAAGGGACTTTGGATCGTTTGAGGAACCTATTCTCTTTTAATTTCCCGAGTGTGTTTGCTGTTTGCTTTGTATCATGAAGTGAAGCGGAGTGTGTGTGCTTATCTGTTGGGAGAAGTGAAGCAATTTGGAGCTCTCATATTAATGCGAAAATATCCATCTATTTGTGTTCAGAAACGCATAAAAGTAAAGCGTGATCATAACTCAAAAGCAAACCATATATATTACTTTAGCTTTGCTCTTTTTTGTAGCATTTGTTTTACATTTCTTTTGAAACAGCGTCTTCTTGATGATAATGGCACTTTTTACTTTTTATGGGATCAATAAATTGCCCAACGATAAATAAGACTGCAAAAAAGATAAAGAGTCATATGCATTGTGTACTTTTGCAATATTATCTGGCTGCAATATATATTGTCTGCTGAAGGCGGCCAGGGTGGCCCGTCTCTGTTTGAATAGCTCATCGTCTCGGTCAACTTTTGTTTTCCTTTTCTTTTTTCTGTAGCCTATTTAGCTTTGCCTTTTAAGCCAACTTGACACAAAGAAGTGAAGTTTGAGAAAAAATAATTTAGTGTGATCTCACCAGCATTCTCACAAGCTATCCAACAACAGCAATACCAAAAGGGAGATGATATAGTATGGCAAAACTGCATTCTTTGAGCCTTGTAATATGCAAATCGTTACACAATAGTCAAGTACTTATAAAAGAGCTTCATGCAGTTAGCTGCTCGTTTTTGTATTGCCGTATTATCACCAGATGAAGTACGGCTCTAATTTGTTTACCTTTAATGAGACTGGGCTGTCGGTAGTGTAAAAGTTTTAATTAGCAGAAAGTAGAGGCAATTAATTATCAAATGAAAAAGGAAAAAATACCAACTATTCCTTGCTTGTTCAACCTCTAACATACACAAAGTTTTTTGTGCTTTGTTATGGAAAGAATAGACAAAAAAGTAGCCCGATATTCATTCTTTTATACCAGTCTTTGCATTTGTACAACTTTCAGCACAGTTGACTCCGCCGATACCCATGAACTCTAGTCTTGATTAACTAGTAGATTTCCCTGTACTTAAGATACTGTTTTTGTATGAAAAAAATTCTTTTCATGGTCTACTCCAACTACCAACACCAGTCACTATCATCCCATTAAAATAAACTCGGGGTAAGTGTGTTGTGTGTGTATCCAGCAAAAGCTACAGCTTGAATAAAAGTCAGTCCAGACCAATTTTCGTTTTCATTTGCAGTTTTAGTTTTATTCTAGGAAAATGAAAGTAGCGATGCAACAAAGTTTGTTTGCAACACTTTCATGTTATGTTAAGCTAAAACATGTTTGAGGGAGCTTCTGAGCAAACGAGCAACTTCTGTACATGACTCCGCACAATAGTGCACTGCTTGTCCTTAAAGTTTGTTCGGTTTCCACTAACTAATAGATTTTTAGTACCTCCCAATGCGTGTCCTTTTTGTCCTAGCTGACTTTTTGGTATTTTATACACAGACAATTCTTTCCCAATGCTCCTTCGTTCCCACGAAAGTTCTATATTTATGTATTACTCAAACTTTCATGGGGATGGAGAGAGAGAAATTAATGTGAATGTTTACCATGCGATTCTACGCACAAACGCGGATTATCATATCAGATCCAGGCTGTGTTTTTGCTATATTATCTTGGCTCTCCTTCTCTAGATCTCTTAATATAATAAACGTTGCAGAAAAGGCCTAAAAATCAACCAAAATAATGATTATGTCTGGATGTTTTCACTATGCATACAAACATTTAGTCATCACTCAGCTCCTCCGATGCGATGCAGTTGTTTTTCTACCCAAACATTCTGTCTAAACTTAACAAACAGTTTGCTTATCCTTAAACCAACGCACGAACTCGGCACACCATACATATTTTTTTTATATCATCAGCGTATGTGTATAGAAGCTCACGGACTTGCTTTTCCTTAACAAGTTCTTGGGCAGGAACATGCACGTCGAGTCGACTGACTATCATTTCAAATCGTTAATGAAATGCGGAGATTTGTTGTGAAAGAAGAAACTTCATTAACTGGAAAGCTGAAAATGGTTGAATAAAGTCTGACGTTTTCCCTGGATTCTGAGTTTGTTGTGCGTATAAAGCTAGTCCTACTTTGGCTCTACTCCCTAAAGACTTATTCTTTGAGCTTAGAAAGAAATATATATGGAACATGCCTTCAAATTATTTCTGCCGGATATGCTACATCACCAGAGTTTTCTGTAGAGAACAGAAAAAATATTGTAATTTCCCACATCAAGTTAACAGCCAAGCAGAAGCAGTCAGCCTGTCTTAATTATTATCACAAAGAACATAATAATATAAGATGAAAAGAAGGAAAGTGAATAGAAAACGAGGATTTTACGAGCTCTGTTCCGAGTTTCAACCGATTCATGTACACATGAGTAGACAATAGAATGCAAAAAAATGCAGGGATGTGTGTGTATATTATTCACTTTACTTGTTTTGCTTTGGTTTAACATTATCACTTACTTGTGCTTATTTGTATATGTCTGTGCGTTCCCAAATGGAATAATTCATTGCTTCAACTTCACCTCTTGGATGAATCCTCTCAGGTTTTCGTAGAGAAAGGATTGAGATGAACGGTTGAAACAAACGATGGATATGTATTATGGAATGGCAAAGTTTTCATGTCGAAAATTCCAGTTTTTGTTAAAAGATTGCTACAAGCGTGCAATAATTCTTTGAGGCATCATCAACTCACTCGATTACTTGGTGGGGAGAATGAAAAGCTAAGGAGCAGAACCGGTTGAACTATGATATTTTTAAAATGCTTGCTTATACACTTGACGCGGCATGTCACAAAATTGATAATGCATGAACACGCAAAAAAATACGCACGTAACTTAAGATTTTTGCAGGAAAACAACAGTAATATCTGTTTGCAATGCTGTTGTAGAAATGTTGGAGATGGATAATCGGTATTATGAAGATTGCATTAGTTGGCTCTCGCCTTCCTGAGATTACCTAAGCATTTATAAGATAAATATTATGGATGGCACTACCAAACAGTCAAGATATGCCTTTAAGACATGACATGAGTCACCTTTGGTTTTCACAAGAGAAATTTTACACAATAAGTGCAAGTCAAACTCAGAAAAAAGTGCACTTCTCAAAAGGTAGAAGTAGGCGTTTAGTTTGATTTGTGGATGGCCAAAGGGATGAATTTTTTAGCATAAAACTTACGATTTAGTTGCCACTTCTATGCTCGCATAGCACTGTGTATGTTTATTAAGAGTTGCTGTCATTATGATTCCCAGTCCTCCGTTGTTTCATGCAAAAAATGGTGTTCTAAACAAGCCTAAATTGGAAATTTAGCATAATTCCCTTCACTTCATCGTCCTCATCTGATAGAGGATCGAAAGGAGTGGAATGTACGCAAAGTAAAAGGGAAATGAAGCATGGAAAAAATGTATTTCGCATGGATTTATTCAATTTTTATTGTGTACTTTGATTCTATACCTTTAGAAGATATCAAAAAATGTATCCAAAACAAGAATATTATTTTAAGAACAGGCCATCTTCATTTGGTTTCCTAAAAGTTGTGTTGAGTCCACTAATAATGCATTAGTGAGTGGATTATTGAGAAAATGATGAACATTGTAATCAAGTATCATCATTAACGCGAATTTACAATCAATAGTAATTTATGTACAAACCAGATGAAAGGTAGGATCAAAACATGGTAGTAATGATAGTTTTACACACATCCTTGTAGTATTTTTTGCTGAGATTTTTTAAACCTTTCAAGTTTCATGTGACTCCTTCCTCCTGCTCATTTAGTCCTCGTTGAACAAGAGGCTGGCTGACTGGCTGGCTCTTTCAGTTGCAATTATCATTACGTGTGGTATAAGCAAAAGGACTCCGGGATGTTCTCATTTATTTAATTCATCTTTTATCTGATGATGATGGTTTTGATGCATCTAACAATGAGCACTAAAGAGTTGCAAACTAATTTGATGATAGTTTGTGTTGCAACTTATTTCGTGCAGTGGGCAACTTTTTCGGATGATGCGTATATATTACTATTACATAATAGCTAACAATCTGATGAGCAGTTAATTTCTTACCTATCAAGAACGACGCTTTGAGATCGCAGGTGCAGGTGATTCTATGCAAAAATTAATTGCCACACCACACCAACCCTACAGAGAGACCGACTGTTTGGCTTTCTGTGTTGGGTTGCTCAAGTTAGAGGAGTATAAAATCGTGATGTGTTTGCGTAGTGTGTGCCTATCTAATTTCATAGGCCGACCAAGCCCACTCTTCTCTACCAATTTTGGGGCTATATTTTTAAGAAGATGGCATAAAAATGTATTTTACTAAATGCCTACAATAGTTCAAATAAAATTGATAGTTTTTACAGATTGTCGGCAGTTAAACAATAAAAGTTGCATGTGAAAAAGTTGCCAAATGTCAGTTTGAAGTTGTGAGAGTACAAATTAAGGCATATGTGTTTTGTTTAAAGTAGTAATACTACTCAAGCACCACTCCACTCTACCATCTCTATTCTCTCTCTCCCCTCTTAAATAATATATATGGCAAGTTAATGGTAAATATACAAGAGATGAGCGGGCATAAACATTATTGACAAAACCGGTCAGATATTTGTTGGGATTTTGAATTATTTACTGGGATGGATGCTGTATCTTGCCGGGACTCAATTTATGATCTTTTCGTTGCAGACACTCGACCTAAACTTGTATTGTATGAGAGGCAAAAAAAACTTGACTCGCAGAGAATTACAACAATGCAACATTATTGTTTTTGCGCTGAGACCAAGTGTTCAAACATTGTGTGTGTGTTGATGAGCCGACCGGTGTTGCACAAGCACACTTATACAGTATTTAATACGTATATATGTATGACATTCAATTAGAGTTCCTCGTCTCTAAGAAATATCCAGTCAAACAAATGTGAATCACAGTTTTAAACCCCAACAGTAGTCACCCCGAGAGAGAATGTGTATGAATGACTGCATTCCCATTTCTCATGCACGCAATAGAATAATACGCGAGGTAAAAAAAAAGTTAAAGTTTATGAACTTCCATTATTAATTCTTATGCATAATATTTGCATATATTTAGCAAGCAAACATTTTAGACTTTAAGATTCATTTTTTCTCCATTATTCCTTCAATAATGGCTTTGTGTAAACTGGTGATGATAGTTACTGCTTTGCAGGTGTATTATAAAGGTGAAGTATGGCTCAAGTAACAACAAAAAAAAACTGCATAAAATATTATTTCCCTCTGGGCAAAATCAAAGGGGAAGATACATACAAAATTATATGAAACTTACTTACTTAGTAGCATTTACAGTT
Source organism: Orchesella bifasciata (assembly GCA_034697805.1). Taxonomy (NCBI): domain Eukaryota; kingdom Metazoa; phylum Arthropoda; class Collembola; order Entomobryomorpha; family Orchesellidae; genus Orchesella; species Orchesella bifasciata. Next base: position 15,397 of record JAQGAP010001800.1, read on the forward strand.
GTTTAAGCTGATCGTTTTGTTCAGCAAAAGAAGGAATGTTACATCCTGTAATGATGGTGATTAAGCAGATGAGCATAATGATGGTTGGTCGTCTCCGTCACGTGGAGTACCTCTGCAAAAATTAGGGATTCAGCGTATAATTAAATTCTAAAATTCTGAATTATTGAAAGATTATTGGAATGTTTATGCATTAAACATTGAACAAATTCTACGTTGATACATGGCCACATTATAAAAGTTGATGAGCAGACTGGTTACTCTGAAAAACATCATCATTTTACTCTCCTCAAATGTTTTGTTTTTCGGTTATGGATTTTTTCGGATGAGCGAAAGAGACCTTTAGCCTGGGTGAAATGTTGAGGAGTTTGTTAAGCCAACAGAAATTCATCGTTACCTGTTCGACATGTTTTTTTCATGTTGTCGCTCTTCAAATTGAATTGTGAGACTATTTTTCTTACCAACACAAAATAATCTACTCGTATTTCGTATTCATGTGGATGAGCAGGATTAATGTTAAATCTTCACCGAGAGTCAATTACGACCGAGAGTTTTTTTCCCTTAAATTACCCCCTTCTATACAATTTTATGCATTCATATGATTTGCTGGTGGCTGTTGTAATAATCATGTAATAAAATAATGACCTGTCTATAATAACACATGAGAATGAGGTTTGGAGCAACTAACGATATTTAATTCACAACATCCTAAAACGTAATGGCAGTAGCTATATTTCATTATAAACCTGAGAAGAATGAGCCTCCGAGTTGAGTTGGGAGAGAAGAACCTGGACTGGACTACTTCACTCTACTCTGCATGCTTGCTCAAGGCACGCATTTTTTAGTGGATCTCAGGCCTAAATAGCTGATTTCAGTGGTATTCATATTCCTCAAACTTTTGCTACTGTATCGAAACAATAACAAGTAGCTACTTTGCTGTAGGGAATTATTAGATGGATATTAATGATTTTTATGATAAACTACAGGGCTTACACTTCACGTAGGTGGTGGTGGTAGGAGATCACAAAATAATGAGCCTGGAGAAGGGCGGCCAGATGAGTTTTTCGCTCGTTTTTAGTGAGCAATAAACTTGACGCACTCTCAAATTGCTAATCTGCAAATTGTGTATGATTTCCTACACAAAAAACCCAAAACTATCCGTGAGCATGACGGCAAAGGGGGAAATCGCTTTGAGAAAGTATGCGAGTATAAAAATTCTTTTTGCAAAATTGAAGGATGATCCGACAATGAAAAGTTGATGTGTTTGTTTGTACTCCGAAGCGAAGTACACAAGTTTCCCAGACAAGTAGAGTAGTAGTTGATGCGTGTAACGTTGTTGGAAGTTGAAACTTTGGGAATGGAAAGTTGATATAATGGGATTCGACTCGTATCATTCCACTTTTCTGTGAAGTTTCAGTAATACCTCTGTCGACTATGCTCCCACATACAGTCTCAGTTGCCCTTTTTCATAACCTCGATCGACTGTCGTTGTCGAGTAAATTGAGCTGCCTCCATTAGCATTTCCATTTCCCATAAAAATTTCCCTGCCTTTCAACCCAATTTGAAACATGTATTTTAAGGAGAGCAGCTCTATAATACTTGCTGTGCATGAGTGGAATATGATTCCATATTTCGAAAAATGGAAATTGGAATTCGGGGGCCATTTCATGCCAGAATTGTTATGATATTATGATACTTGCCCGGAGTATGATGACAAAGAGCAAGGCTCCCTTATGAATACACACATACATGCATACACGTGATTGTTCCTGGGACCACAGTTTGGTGCACACAAGTGCATTAGAATGTGGAAATCCTATTAGTTTCAAATTACTATTGGTGAGGAAGAATGGATGACGTCATTTCGGAAAGAGAACAAACCCGTGTGAGAGATCAAATGGTTATTGATAAATAGGTGGCTGAATTCATTACATTTTGTTAGAGAGAAATGGGTGGTTAAACATCGCTAGCGGAGTCTACAATTTTTGTAAGCTGTGGGTTCTATTATAATTCCAAACTTTGGGAGCTACACAGTTTCTAAAGTTTTTTTTTTGAGCTGCGAAAACTTGGGTTTGTTTTTTGCGAAGCTGAAATTTAATTAACTAAACAAGCCAATATATTGTAACCCAACTGTAATGATACACGACAGCTCCGAAGTTCTAGAACTAGGTTTTCTAAGCTAAATATTTTGACTGGGGTTTCTAATTCTATAAACTGGGCTACTGCAGCGTTGCTTTGCATCACATAGCGCACTTTCAATTAGGTGGTGAGATACTGTTTCGGAAAACAATAAAAGTAATGGATCCGGAAAATTCCTGGGATTTTTTCAATGCCTAAAGTTTATTATGGTAAAAGAGAACTACGACATTCTACTATACTCGTCCAATTTAATTTTGGGTGGGTGCTGATTTCAGTAAAACATGTGGTTCTCATTTGACAACCACTTCTAACGAGGTTTCTCGCATTACAGCCCGTATTGAGTTATGTAAGCATGCTTTGTATATGTTGCTGCTTCCGGTAACCGAATTCCACATTGCGGGGCTTCGCCTAG
>JAQGAP010001801.1:0-17941 GCA_034697805.1 Orchesella bifasciata
TTTTAATTTCCCAGGGCCCACCTATGCGTCCTGGCGGGCGTCTGTATTTTGTCTCTTTACTTCTCGCGTGATCCTTAGTCACAACAACAAGGAAAATAATATGAGTATTGTAATGCATTACACAACCTTTACAATGCAGCAGTTGACTACCGTAGTCAAAACTAGTCTAACTATTTCACTATTTGCTGCTAATTACAATTCGAGATGAATGAGAATGAGTCTAAGACTTTAAAAGAGTTTATTTGTATGACAAGTAATGTTTTTATAAGGTTGCTACTGTGTCTCTTTGTCTGGATATTGTGACTTGTGAGCTACATTTCCATTTTCTCATCATTCACTCCAACTGCATACTGCTCAGCCGAATGGTGCAGCTATTTCGGGTCTACAGACTGTACCATACCAAAATGCAGTCAGTCAGTCAGATGTATTCATTGAATTGCTAATGATATTATGACTAACAGTGTCGCTACATTTTACTGCCTCAACTGATGCTAATGGTAGTGAAGTTTTTTTCTGAGGTGAATGCACTGTGTGAATTGGGATACTGCTTTAGATTTTTTATTTTTTACCGTATTGTAACATCGCTTAGGTACCTCCGCAAAAATTGCAGTGCTAAAGGTACGGGGATGATGAGGCATGCACACAATGTGTACTCATGAATAAACACTTTACGGAAAGTATTAAAACTCAAAAATCCTTTTTCCATGTGCTATTTGTCATTTGCTAGTTAGTATGCATGATCTGTCTGAGTATATTTACATAATGTGCAGCATTTATATTAGGTATGTATGCATGAGGTGTATAATCATAGAGCTAATCATGTAATTATTGTAGTCATCACCTCTGCCAGCGTTCCACCTCTAAAATCATCATCAATATTAGTTTTCCGTCACCACACAACATCATAATCACTAATCATTATATATCTTATACGCACCAGACTAGCGTATGTACTTACTTATGAGTGTTGGGAAAATTGCTTGTTATTTTGATAAGTACCTTAAAGGAAGACCCTAAAGTTGTGCTGTAAATGCCTTATAACATTTTATCTACAGATCTACACATCTTTGACGCTTGTTTTTCTACTCGCTTTTAAATGCTACAACAAATGACAACTGTATTTTTTGTCAAGTAAAAATAGGAAAAGTGTTGAATAAATCCACACATCTGCCTCTTGGTTTCACCTTTTTAAAACTTTAAATATGCCGTCGTATTCATAAACACTACCGTAAAAATGATCCGGAAGATTTATTACATGACTGGCTTCATCTCATCTTTCCGAATAAATTTCAGTTAGTTTAGTAAATAAGATTAGCATCAACAAAATTTCAATAGGAGGATGATGCATAACATGGCATTTCACATTGCTCTGTGTTTATCATCAGATAGTGGAATGCAAATTTAACACTTGCTTGCATTCGTCATCGTCTGTGATTCATTCTGAGTAATTTAAAATTTGAAACTTGCATTGTGATTTCGGTTTTTATTGTCTTCAAAGTCATTAGCATTACCTCAAGTTCTTGCACTCGCTTCCGTAAAAGGGTTCCTTTAATGACATGACTCATATTTTTGCTATTTCACTAGTCACCAGTACCTTTGCTCCCCTTGATTTATTCCAACAATCAAATTCCACTGAAGGACAGGTCCACCTGCAAAAACTCACCTGAGCATTGGTTGGTCATTCATAAAGTTTTGTCTATTGTGGTGTAAATTATTGTAGTAAGCTGAAAGTTTTCAATACACAAGACATTAGGCGTAGCGTTGTATGGAATACAAATGATGAAATGATAATTATCATTATTACTATTTAGTAAAGTGTATAGTGTCAGTTTCTTTGTCTCCTTCTCTTGATCCTCCCCTTGATTCAAGCAGGTGATGACCATAATTGGGATTTAAAAGAAAGGGAGAATTTTGGGGGGCTGATTGAAAGAAGCAAAGAAGTAAACCATGATTTGATTAAATTTGAATTTGATTGTTTTCAGATTCAAGTATTATATTTCACTCGTGATCTTTGTATGTAAATGTTGATTTCTATTCTACACCGAGAGGCGTATGATGCCAGTTTAAGGGGTTTTTAATATACACGATAAGTGGGAGTAAAGGTTGGAAGAATCTAAACAAAACAACTGAAACACTAAGAATAAAATAGACTTTCATTTTAAGGAAGTATAATGCAGAGAAATCCGGTTGGGACCATGAATGAATTTTGAAAAACAAATGCGGTGAAACATGCATGATTGGATCTGTCAAATATGATATTGTAAAGGGATCGATTGATTTGTATCCAATAGAAAAGTTGGCTACGTTCTTATTAAAGTATTTTTGACTCATGCAACAAAAGCTGGAAAACCATCGCTACATTTTCTTACAATGAAGAATTTCTCTTATGCTACATTTATCCGCATAAACTCACCAGATGTTTTACAGATCAGTTTAACTGACACTGCTTATTTCATGCTTTTGTTTTCAGGCGCCTCGTTCTAGTCAAATTAATACGGTCTGTGAAACGCCATTTCATTGCATGTTTGTGTCTATGCATCAACCCAGAAATTTGCGAGAGAAGGATTGCCCCATAGTTGTCCGTAAATCATCATTATGGCATAAAAGCGGACATTCAAGTGTATACCATGTTAGATGAAAATGACACGAAACGACTGTCATTTAAAATAATTACACACATTTTTAAACAATATTTTTTTTTGCAGACGTGCAGCACTGGTGGTTAAGTTCATTTACACTGTCTGAAGCAAAATGCAACACAGTAACCACTTGCTGAGATAGGATGCAGATTTTTTTGCAAAAAAAAATCACGTTGGTCATTCATTTAAATGGCATGAAAACTTTAAGCATTTATTCACCGTCCTCTTATAATTGCTTGGATAGTAGGGACTCAAGATGGAAGTGCTTTTAATTTAATTCATGACGCAAATGAAGGCTAAACTAAGCGAAATTAATTTAATGAACAATTTACTCTATCAAGAGTGAAATTTTGTCAGCAGTCCCTTTTCCAATTGAAATTAATACATTTTTAGTCAAAGACAAAACGTTTTAACTGCTATCCACTTAAGCATAAAGCTACTGTGTCGAATTGCGTTGTCAATGTCTTTTTTAGCAATGGATCTCTCCACAACCATAAAATAATTGGCGTTGCTGGTGCAAATTATTGCTGTCATATTTATGAGCACATTGTCAAGACTTCCACCGAAGGAGAAGCAAATTAAAATTTTATCAATTCAAAATTGCATTATGCGTCACTAAACTTCACTACCCTTTTGGCCATATTAAGCATGTTTTGGGAATTACTGAATCACATATTGTTTGTGAATGAAGGAATTGTAGTTAGACTTGCTAGACTACCAGCTTACGACTCCAACAAAAGTGCTGATGGCCATTTTTCGAAAATATATTATGACAGCAATGGAGTTGATACAGTGAGTAATGGCTATTAGATTTTCAAATTGAGTCTCTTTTGTTTCGCAGTCAGCATTCATCGCATATAATACTCATTAAATCAACAGGTGATACTTTTCAGAATTTGTTATGCGTAGAATATATGAAAGCATGCTTATGTATTTATCACCAATATATACCCAATCGACTGGTTTGATCCCACCTTTCCCTAATTCGGCAACACAATACAATAAATCTGATTTGGTCTAATGGATTCTCCACTTTCTCTGTCTCTTAGGGTTATTAATTTTCATTGCAAGTGGTTGCCATGATCTCATCATTTACAGCTATACATCACCTAGCATAGTTAAAAAACAGTGAGGCAACAGTCAACTCAAACTGATTGAGAAGGAAGGTGCAACTAAAACTCCAACCACAATTTTCTCCTTGTAAAAAACAGTACGCTTGACTGACTATTACATTTTTACATGAATTATCACCATTTTTAGTCATGATAACGAAATTGATCTCACAAAACATAGAAGCTGAACCACATCAAATGAAAAACATTAAGTAATTTGCCATTTATAGTATTGCACTATGCAAAAACTTTATTATTCAACTGTAATTCATAATTTGAAAGATTTCTAAGTTTACTCTTCTTTTCTTTCTTGTTTGTGCATTTGAAAATACACCATAAATTTATCGGATTATTACTTACGACTCAAAGGCAAATGTCTAAATATTGAAATCTGAAAATCAATATTCTTTCCTGCACCTAAAGTGACGTGATGTGACATCTGTAATCATCTTAAAATAGGGAAAGCTTAAAAACACGAAAGCTGAGAAGAGTCTCGTAAAAGAGATTGCTTCCCAATTGTAAAAGTCATCTATCATGTAAGCTTAAGTAGTTTACTGTGTTCATCCAATTATACGATGAACAAGGAAGGCAAATTTGGTGTATCAATCTACGAACGATCGATACTAAATCTTGAATTATTAAAACTAAAACTAAAACTTAAATATTTTTCTTTTTGTTCTTGTTTATGCGGATATTCCTTTTGTATACATGTTTTTATTTGCAGTTTGTAGGCTGCCACTTACAAATCCCATTTTCGTCCTAGCCTGTCAAGTAAATGAAACGGCATGTAATGATTTAATAATAATTCTCGTGAGATGCATTTCCTCCATTTGAAAGCAAACTTTTGGGCATTCATCAGAGCCAGTCACTTTCTCTGACGGCAAAAGCTATCGATAGTGGAGCGACAAAGGAATGTCGAGAACCAAATAAGTGCATACTAGTAATTACAGATTTAGAGGAACCAGACTTCCTAGAATTCATTATTCTCCCATATAATCAACAAAAATCATAGATGTGATGCGGCCATTCCTCATTGATTTGTATAAAGAGGCATGCCTACTAATCCAACATTCAAATTGCTGATGCTGATACCATCCAGACAAAACTCATGACGGTGGTTGCAAAAAGGTTCTTTTGAAACGAAAATTATTGATTCTGATTGGCAAGATAGATGACGAGGATGGTGATTATATGTATGACTAAACCCAACCAATATCCCTCCAAATTATATATGAGATGAGCTCACAAATATACGCACCATTTGTCAATTGAATCGAAAGTTTCTTTTCTCAAAAGCGCATTATACTAACCATCACTTTACGAATTGGTAGTTGGTACGACTGCTTAAATTCTAGAGCAACCATTTTATAACCAGTTTCAATCTCGTTTGGCTTACATCTCGAGAAAGACAAAGAAAAGGGTTGAGTTGTGATTTGATGTGATGTATCGTATTTTATGTGTTATCAACGTGGAGTACTGCATTGATATGCATGCAATTCTCATAATCATAATGCACTTAAATGCCCATCTTCTTTTGAAACAGAGTGCTTTACGGTTTAGCAAATAACGACGATTGACTATTCGCTCAACTCAATGGAAGTTGCAAGTGGTTTTGATAGCTCATCTCTGTTTATTTCCTCTTGTTAAGTTTGATAGCGTATCTTCAAGATGCAAGTACAACTGCGACCTCAACAATAAATGCCGGTAACAACTAGTGAAACTGCAGAGTAAATGAAGATGGTTTTTATGATGTGTTTGACAAGAATTATGTACAACGGCGGACTCGTTTTTAGTAAAACGTTTTGACTTTTCTCGACATCGATTATAGTATAGTGCACCGAAACCACTTCTGTAAATTGTCATTTTTATATGAGTTGCTAGCTACTTTCCTTGAGATGGACACATAAAACATTTCTAAAATATAATCAAAGCTGCAAAATAAGTGCAGTGCTAATCTGGTCTTAAAACATCTACGTGTTTCAAAGACCTACATATTTCATGATATAATTATGTCGTCTGATACAGCATCTCAGGTGCTTCTTGACATGGTCACTGGTGCAAATAAAAAATACATGTCCACTTCTAGCTTTTAAGTACAGTGTGTAACTACTGTTTCCACTAGAAACCCCACTTTTCTTCCATGTTAAGCCGAGTAAAAATTTTCTGCTGCTGTTAACTTTAATTTTTTGCTAAAAGGGTATGGTTTTAGTCTATTTACATTTGGTTTGAATGTGTGTAGCGTGGACGTGCTTTGTTGATTGGCTACTTGACATCCTCATATCTTTCCATCTTGTCCCTCTAATTGAGTTTTATTTTCTTACGTGTTTGCTGTCAAAAAAGGAGAAATGGAGCGTTTACTTTTTGTTTCGTGTTCTAAACAATTGTTTTAATGAGTGTGGAGTAGTTTAGATTTTTCAATGTTTCTGCATTGTGGCGTTTTCTTGTCAATTCTAGTTACACTGTAATTAAGGCTTGCCTACTCCAATGGCCGACAAAAATCCTTTGATTTAGTCCGCACCTATGATTTCAGTCACAACGTGCGAGTCTTGGGCTTGAGACGGTTAAATTACAATCAGAAGTTGTGGTTTTACGAAAATAGAGCAGCGATTGTTAGTCGTTGTTAAAAAAACTTTTGTTTCACCTCTCCGATACTGAAGGCATCTTGAGTGTTTTTAAAAACACAATAATATTTATATTCTCATTGTAATCTTCTTCAAAGGAGATTCGGGTTCTAGTAAAGGCATTTGAATGACTAGTTAGTGAGTATGATACACTGATCTGGATTCAGCATCAGATTGAGAAGCAAGTTCACTTGAGTATGCTATATTTTATGTAAATTACTTTGTTTTGACTTTCTGCTCATTTTTTAACTCTCGGTAAAACGTGTAAAAATTGGCCTCTTGAATGCCTTCGGCTTTAAAAGAAAATTAAACTGACAAATTATCGCAGATCATACCTCCTACTTGGATCATAGCCCTAAAGAAAATAATACTGCACTTACTTCAATCTCTTAAGTATGTGTGTGTTTAATACTAATTTATTTGTACCAGTATTTCCATCATAGCATGTTGCCTGCGGAATGTTTAAGATATGTAGTCTGTAATCCATGCCGATATTGGTTGTGCTGAATAAATTCATTAACAAACGTCATTGTAATTTGGAACCCAAATTTCAATAGCTGTTGCACTCATATTTTATGTACCTGGAGATATTGTTGTGTAACCCGAAAACTTCCATTTTCCATTAAAAAGCTGTCAGTAATGTAGTTTGTGTTAAAAAATACAATTATTTGCGCCGTACCGAGGTTAACGACTGCATTTCTTTAGTCTTGCTAATACTTAGAATACAACGGGTCCGAAACATTTGTTTTCAATTTCGTCATATTTCAATTCATACTGTTTCAGCATTCAATTTGATTTCCAACAATATGTTCGTTTGATTATAGTCATTTTTACAAAAAGTAGACAAGCTTTGGCACAATACTTTATTGCATTCTCCTTTTTATGATAAATGGTTGGTGCTGGTGCTGGTGCTTTACTACTGTTTAAAAGCCATAGTCAGCGATCATTATGTTGTTGAAAATTCTTTAAAAGGAAGAAAGTGAATTGTACTCATTCAACAGCCAGTAGGCATACCACTTTTGTGACTTTGTTACCTCCATCCGTCATATTAATTCATCCCCTCTATTGGAGGAATATTTGAAACAAACTTTCATTTTCATGTGGACAGGTTCATGCCTAAAGTTGTGAAGTTTACCTTTATCTGAATCTGAATGTTACACGTCAAAGTAATGGTGCCTCTAGGTTTTTATCATTTATCTTCTCATAAAATAAACGTAGGTACGCACTCTTGAATAATTTATCATGACTTGACCATTACAGTTTACAATGCCACGAACATGGATAAAAATGGGTACGTCGGTCGTCTACTCTATGAAAGGCTGCATTCCATCCTCATCATCTCATTTTTGTCTACCAAATACCTAGTAAATGCTGTAGCTTGGTTTAGTTATCTAAAAAAAACTTCAAGGGGGCCGCTGTGCTACTGGCAAATATTTTGATTTGAGCAACAGTATTTATGTTAACGATTGTCGCTTAAACATCAAAGGATTTTAGTATAAATAACAAAATCAATCTAAAATCAACGACGATTAAGATGCCGCAAATTGTGTAAAGCGTAGCTCTAGAATTTTATTGGATGTTCAGATGTCTGGTTAATTATTCAAGAGATTGGTTCAATCAGTGGCGTTTACAAAAACTATAGGTGTGTGTATGTGTGTGTTCAAACAAAATGGTTATTTTCCATAGCTGACTGCAACATTTGCATTATTATTTGTTTTACCTCCTGAACCTATTGGCATAGATCTGCCAAAACCGCCCACAATTGAAAGTTATGTTTACATACTGGGAAAAGACGTCCCCTCCAGAGCAATCATCTAAATAATTAGTTCAGCCAATTGTAAATGCTAATCTGCTTCAATAACTTATCATCATCGCAATCTTGATCTTGATAATTGGAGTGAAAAGAAGAGCAGATGCAGCGGCAGCAGTAAAAATCACGACCAATCCTAGTTGTTGTTGCAATAGCAGAGCAGAGCAAACCCTAAAAACAATGAGTTTTTACTTTCTGCTGAATTTGTTTGAAACAAATGAAACGTAAAATGGTATTTGTTACGTTTAGTAACATTTTTTTCTCTCTCCCTCTTGTTGTTTTTGTAGAATGGGTTTTCGATTTCACTTATCACGACGAAGACAGCAACACGACAGCATCACTCTAAAATGTATCTCGTTTTCAATCTCAATGTATTTCTTGTGGTTCGCTCATTTCGTTCTCTTTTGTTTCATACTTTCTGCACATGGGTACTTTTTTTGTGTTTATCCACTTCTTCATCAATCTCTTCATGTTATCGTTTTGCTAATTATCAATTCTTGCATTGTGTGTCCACGTGCACTAAGGATGCATCACAATCAGAAGTGGTGCTTCACAACGTCACAACACACATAAATAAATGTATACATTCAGCATAATTTCGTCGTAATTAAGTTTTGCTAATTCAATACACATTTGAACGTGTAAAACTACCAAAAGACATCGGTAATAAACGAACTTTTATTGGTTTATTGGTAAATGAACTAACTATATGTCAACTATGATATTCATGTATTGCTGATCAACGAGGTTTGAATACGTAATTTTTTATCCATCATGCACGACTACTTCCCAATTTTTATAGATTACTCATGCTATAGAGCATCCTATTTCCTTTCATACATCATATTTTTTTTATTAGTAATAAGGGGCCCACACTTTAGTCAGTCATAAAAATAAAACCATTCATAATTTTTTATGTGCATTGATGTCGGTTTTTCATAAGCATTTGCTTGTTTTGTGTTATTTTGTCGGATGACGATGATGATGCTATCGCTACCCTATGAAAAAACGAGAATAAACATGAAGTGCCGTTATTTGCAATCTTTTTTATGAACGTAATTTGGTTAAAAGGACTTTTCTTGCTGATGCAGAGATACTGAACCGTTTTCCGCTTTTTCCTTGCAATTATGTGAAGATCTAAAAGACGATGGCCTGGTTGTATATAATACGGACTGTGCTAGACAACTGTCATCATCATGTCCTTTCGTTCTTTTTTATTCCGAGTTGTGAACTGCTTAATCATCATCTCGATGCATATCATACACCATTTGCAAAAAGTAGGAACATGTTTTCCATTTTATTGCTGAACGTGTACTGCACGTACGAGACATATTATCTCTTAAGCTGTTGTTACAGCGTTAAACACAGCTTAGCTTTTTTCTGTGATCAATATCGTAGGAATGGTTTCAGTGAAACAGAAAATCTCATTTCAATGTCACGTCATGCAAAATTACTGCGGGTAGTGGCATACCACATACCTATATGCGCGTCCCAATGTTATCTAACCGACAGTAGGAAAGAAAAATGCAGTTTTTACCAATGATTTTAGTATTACTGAGCTTGAATACATTGAGCAACTGTGCTCTTTTCGATTAATGAATGCTAAGAAGTACTTAACGTTTCCCCAACCAAATTGTTTGTTTATGAAATGCAATTAACCTATTCATTTTTTGTTTTTACAGATACAGCAGTTGGTTAACCAGTTATTTTCCACGTCCACCATTAAAGATGCTACCTCAAGCACAGATTCTGGCATCCAGTTGGGATCCGAAAGTTTATCATCTTGTGACACGCCCATCGGCGACAGCACAACGGATACTGGAGACAGCGACTGCGAAAATGAAGGAGATGCGTCCAACAGCGCAAGAAAGGTACATATGGATATTGTATGTGGTCTAATTTAATATAATATACATATTTATCTTTATTTATCATTCATAGTAGTTGTTGCATGTAACAAATTCCACACTTGCGAGTTTGTAATGGGTGAATGAGCACCCCAAATCTGGCATAAATCTCATAAGTAAAACCAATTATAGAATGTCATATAAGAAAACTTATGACTGAGCAAAGAGCATCTGTCAACGGCACATGATAGAATAGTAAACTCAACAAAGCAGACATCTCTGATTTGAATCCTAAACAAAGCTGACTTCAAACACTCCTTTGTTGTGACAGTTAGCAGGTTTCAATGAAAGATGTCACAACAGTACAATACAACGTTCGTAGGAAGTACTTGCATATTAATTTCCCACTGCCTTGCTTTCGTTGCTCTACTTATACATGAGTATTAGGTTTAGATGGTGAGAAATTCTTACAAACGAGCTGGTGTAGCTCGATTTAAAAAAGGTATTTTCAAACGGAAGAATGTGAGTACAAAGTACAAGTCAGTTACCCGGCTTTCATGCAAAAACTACCTGCATAATTCAAATTTTCAAAACTTAAACCAAAATTCAGGCACCTGTCGAGATTTTGAGAATGTGAGAATACGGATGGACGGACTAACTACGAGATCGTATAACGTTAGTGAGCGATAAAAAATACATTTGATATTGCTAGAACCTTTGCAGTGTAGATGATGAAGGGAAAATGTTTAATTGAAATTCTACATTGTTGTCGCTCACCATTCATTCCTCCTTTCTTCTAGCTCCTACTTCTTGCCAAGAGGAAAAAGGAAGCAGTGTAATGTAGTGAAGTGAGATTATAAAAGAATGAATGAAATGTGTGGCAGACAGTTGCATAATTTGCATAGAGTACTCGTCTCATTTTCTTCACACACCTGTTGCACCTCGCAAATCCATAATGAGCAAGTTTTTAAAATCAACTCACTGTCCCACGCTAATCCATTAGGATTACCCTTGCTTAGACTTTTGTATTACATGACATTACAAGTACGTTTTGCCACATTTTCTCATTAATTTTTAAAAATTAACTATATGAAGCTATAAATAATATATTATGAGAGAAATATAGAGCTGCTACTAAGTTATCCCATTAGCACTACCACCGCCACACAGCAAGAATAACCGAGTTAAATAACACAATGTGCAATATAAATGATAGAATTATATGATGCGTGTTTCACTTTACGTCCTACTGCACTACCTGCACAACTTACAACTCCTGTCAGATAATGTCTTGAATATGTAATTGACATGTTTTATGTTTTCCGTTCCTCTTTTTACTATTCGCGGGAAGTATTATCTTGTCATATAAATAAGCTTGCTAAAGTTCTCTAATACCATACTTTTTCTTCCTCACAATCGGTCGGACTTTGGATGTGTAAAACGATTAAATGCCAACTCTGCTCATGTATGTTAGTATAACACAATGCAAGAGAGAAGTAGTATTAGCATAAATAGGACATTCATCTGCTTCCTTCTCCCAATATGACAGTTTTAATGTTGCTCCTCACTAGTTTTCACTTTGCTCAACAAGAAGAAGTTGAGTACCGAGAATCATTGTAAAACGTACCATGAAGAGTTTCTTAGTTTTAATTAAATATTCAGTTATTTTTAGTAGCCGGTCATCATTAATTTTGCACTAGCGTGCCCATATTCCCGCATGCAAATGCCCATAGTTTTCAGAACGAAATAATTAAACGCGAGTGTTTTGTTGTGCTGAAATAATTAAGAATGTTAAGTGAGACCTTTTGTAATCCGCATTCTTCTTACGTCCATAATCATCCTAGAGAAGCGTCAAAATGTTTGCTAAAACGACACAAGGACAGGTGTCCGCGTTGTCTCAGCGGCAAGGATGATAGCCTTGCTAATCAGTATGGATTTAGACGGGCGTACTTCATGGTAATAGTTTCTCCGAAGATGAAACGAACGAAATAGCTTCTTCATCATATATGCACATTGCAGGATTTGACAAAGCCAGTATAGTAGTTTTGGATAGAGCATAGTATTAATACTAAGCACAGCCCTTTTAAACATGCACATAACTAATTTCTAAACTTTTATTATGATGTGATAGGTTGTGGAAGCCAGAAAAGGATACGTTCGCCGAGTTTCCAGTGTTCGAGTTCAGGAGCTTGGAGAATCTCTTCATCGGCTCATTCAAAATAGCAAAATGACGCATGCAATTGATCCTCTGTTTGAATGTCTGTTGGTTGTCGGCTTGGATCGGGATCCAAATACTGGGATTTATCATCCATACATTAGGGAAAAGTTTCCAAGAGACGTAAGTTCATTTGAGTTGTGTTGAAACTAGTATATAATAAGTAATACGTATGTTTTAACGATTTTTCTATTACTTTTTAGGTCAAACTTGCTGAAGGGGTTGAACAATTTTGTTTCCCGGATTCCCTGGAATGGCCTTGTCACGAAGGAAGCACGGCTCAGTTCTACACTTTGGCTATCACTGATCAACGGGGTGGACGGAAGTACGGATGTTGCTTTAGAATTTTACCAGAAGGAGCTACTTTCTGCATTCCCATTACATATTGTATCATAAGTTCACACCGTGCAATTGGATTTTATCGCGAGGTTTGAATACTTCTATAAACCATAAGTCAAGCCAATACAATTTTGTAAAAAAAATTAAAATGTAAAATTTATTGTATGCTTCTCTTAATCAGATTCTCAGGGAAATTACGGCAAGTCATGGTCACAATGAATACCAGAGACGACACTTGCTTCAGGAATTGTATAAGAAGTCTTTCCCAGCCCCAGGAAGTAGCATTTCAATCACAGAGCCAACAATTGAAGAAACATACGTGTCAAATGAGCATGTTGGCTATGGCAGCTTGACTGGCGCCCCTCCAAAAGCCGTGACAATCCGAAGGCGTGCTGACCATCGTTTAGATGAAGGAGACCTGGTTACCCTTGTCTCTACTGTGGACTTATCCATCGTAATTAAATTATTTGGATCTCTTCTCCTGGAACGCAAAGTGGTGCTCCTCAGCAGAGCTTTAAGGTTAGTTACAATTTAAAATTTTTTTGTTATACGGCGTGCTGTTTCGTACGTTGGTGTAATTAAAGTTTAATGTTTTCATTTTTAGTACGTTGTCTCTTTGCGTGGAAGCGTTGGAGTCGCTATTGTATCCTTTTTCATGGCAGCATACTTTCGTTCCCATTTTGCCATTGGATATGACTGATGTGATTGATGCACCTGCGCCGTTCTTAATAGGGGTTCTCCGTAGTTCGCGTACAGCGTGGGATAAAACATTGGATGATGTAAGATTCATTTATGTGACAGAAATTTAAGCACCAATTTTGTGTAAATTCAAGAATGAAGGTTGTGAATGTAATGTTGTTTGCTTGTCACAATTTCTAGGGTATCGTGGTTGATCTTGATGTTGATCATGGAAAAATCATAAGTTGCGTCGGGGATGAAGGAACTATACTACCAAAAAGAATCCACAGGAAGCTAAGAAATGCTCTCTCACAACTTGTTCTTGATCTTGCGGGTCAGAAAGAGTCTACCAGAAATGTACTAGTTAGTGAGTGCTTTATTCGGATGTTTGTGGAAACCCTGGGACATTATTCGAATCACATTGTAACCAAACAAGATGGAACACGTGCATTTGATGTAAGAATCGCATTTTATCCACTACTGAATGTTATGACGTAACTACCTGATATACTTATGTAATTTTTTGACGATTTATAATTAATTTACAGAGGGAATCGTTTGTCAAGTCCGCGGAGTCAAAAGCTACACAGAATTTCCTAGAATGGTTCTCCGAAACGTCCATGTTCAACGAGTTTATTGAAATGAAGTTGAAGAACTGTCATCAGCATGGTGAGTTTGATAATATGTGTATATAAGTGTGAACTGTATTAACTTGTATTAGAAACGTTGTAATAATTTAACATGGTTATCATTTAGGTTTGTTTGAGCAAAGAATTATTGAGCAGATGGATAGTGGCCCGATGGTTCACGGTAACGGAAATGGAACTCCAAAGAAGGATATCTGGGTTAAGATGAAAGGCCCGTTCGGAACATGGCTGAAAGAAACTTTCAAACAGTCATAAATTACAAAGATGCACTAAAAATTTAAACTTTACAGCGAAGGAAACGAGTCGTAGCTAAAAATCACAGATTATGAGTGAAATAGTAACTTGAATGCATCCTATTCATTATGGACGACGAATAGTATTTGTAAACTGGCAGCTTAAAGATAAAATCGTGACGACGTATTGTAATATTGAATCTTGTTAAATTGTTTGTTTTGATGAATTTTGTAAAGTTGCATTTAAGATGCACTGTTATGTGTTTATGGAGAACTAACGCTATGAAATAATTGTATTACTGAATATATAGTGTAGCCTAATAGAGCTATGTCGTATTTACAGCAGTGATAAACTCTTCCCTGTGGAATATAGTTTTATGTTAATCAAAATATGAATGAGAAGTTGCTCAATAGATAATAGATATATATCATGTTTGTTTCTATGTTTATAAATAATGGTTCCAGTGTAGCTTGTTTCAGACGTAGTGCCATGAAATAAGGAGAAATAGTGATCTATTTACCCTGTAGTGAATCTAGCACCTTTTGTGCTCCTCTATGTACATATAGTTTATTGTTATAATTATACTGCTTAATATGGGAATGAATTTGTAATTTTGCCAAAGAAATACAGTACAGTATCACACATTCGAATTTACCCCAAATCTGAGTTTATTATGTTGCCCATTATTAATCATTAAATTTAAAATGCATCAATCGGTAGCATCCTCGCAAAAAATGCATGTAAAATGTTTTTCCATATAAGCTTGCATATTATCAGGAAGTATCTCTTCTGTCACAAATTTATCACTGTGGGTATCCCATTTACTCCTCCTATTGAGTTTTGCTGACGTATTGTTTAAAAAATTGATTCAATCAACCAATCAACACACATTGGCAATATGTATCAATAAGATATGCAGATACAATGCATACAATAAAGTTTCACAATCTCAGTGCCAGCCTCTTTTGCACAACGTTGTCTTACAATGCTTATGGTGGATGCTCACTTATTAGATAAGGGATACATGCATGGAAAAGCTCTCTAGCACCACAAGGGAAGTAACTAGTTGTAGTCTTACACTTTACTGACGCGTCTTGAGCTTTTATTTTAAGTTCTGCCACCGAACAGTCCGAACCAGCTCGGAACAGAAAATATAGAAACCGTGCCTAAATGATGAGTCAGTAAGATAATTGTGTCGTAGCTACTACTGTCCGCTTATTATTGGCGTGGAGGTTTGTCAGGCTGATGAGGTGTCAAGCAAAATTACAATATGGGATTTGGTACAAGATCGTAGCATTGGTGATTGCAGAGTTATCAACCGGGGAACGATTAAGTTTAATACAGTTTTTTGGAAATACTAATTAGAACTGAGTTGAAATTTTGTGTGAAGAAAAGAAATTAAGTGAAAACTTTGGGCAAATATGAAAGCAAAAGATTTGCGATTCATTTCACTTGCTTGGTGGTGCTTTTTGATTGGCTAATCGGCTTCTCTAGTTGTGTCCACATATTGTACAATTCCTGAAGCAAGAAAAGTGTTGATTTCGACATTACATAATGATCTGCACTCTCCGCCAGTTTTTAATTTCATTATGGTTTGTGTACGTTTGTGCCCTCTTCATTTATTTTTCAGTATTTTACTACGTATATAGTCCCGTAGTTCAAACAGCAAACGGGAAAGTTATTGGACTAGAAGCACGTTCAAGACAAGGCAGAAAATTTAATGCCTACCTCGGAGTTCCTTACGCCAAGCCCCCTATCGACAACCTTCGCTTCGAGGTCAGTCAGCAACAGCAATTAACATTACATCATTACTTTAGCGGCTTATGTTTCATCCTTCACACACGTCATGAGCATCTGAATGGAGATATTACCGTATTACAATTAAAATGTTTTCAGTCTCCACAACCCCCAAAGAAATGGAAAGGTATTCGCAAAGCCGTTGAATTCGGCTCTCAATGCTCACAGTTGGAACTGATGTTTGGACTCCACGTTGGGTACGAGGACTGTCTGTACCTAAACATCTTTACACCAAAAGTAAATGGTTTTTTGAATCTACTGAAATTGGGACATTTGATATAAATGCAGGTTTTAGGTGGTTTTCTATGCCCTCTTAAGTAATACATAGTATTAATTAAGCTTGTTGGTCTGGTGACAGTGGGGAGCGCATGCATTTTAACACGTCCTTATTGTTGCTGTAGAAGGGCATTTAATGCTTACGAAAGTAAGATGGCGTAATAAGGAAGGTACATATTGAACTCTGTATGACACGTAAGACAAAATCCAGAAGGTTCGGAGTTTTTTGGGTTTCCGTCTTACGACAGTGGCCATACGGTGGTGATGCATTCATGCGAATTGCTTTTTTGAGTGCATATCTCATAATATCTCATTTCAGAAAGTTGTAGTGTTTCATTATTACATGAGATATTGTAGCCCATTAAAATTGAAATAATACACCACAGAGACGACGACGGACTTCTTGTTCATGCTTCCATGTATGCTTCATGGTATATTAGGGAAATGTATATGCGAGTTTGCTGACGTATTGGCATTGATTTGAGGAATGAAGAATGCATGTATTGTATATTAATACCAGTTGCATTTCCTGGTATTTTCAGACACGATGTTTTATCTGTCATTTCTTTTCAGACATTCCACAAGTTACCCTAATAATGCTATACCACCATGGTTCGGTAAATCGGCAAACAGAACTAATAATGATATGATTTTTATAATATACTATTATACTGTATGTGTAGACTTTGTTATTCTACAACGAAACCATCCACTACTGGAAATACGCATGTGGGTATGAATACTAACAGTCCGTACTATCAAATGACACCTTGTTCTCATACAAAGCATACAGTTTGTGTGTGATATGTGAATTTGCTGTCGTAAGTCACCGTAGGAAAAGTTTAGTAATTTATAAGCGTTACGCCCCTTTGCTTTGCAAGTACATTTAGCACACAACCCACCAAGCTCAGATAAAACGTTTCACCTTCATTTAACTCCTTGTTTGCACCTGGAGGAAACTATTACATGTTTTTTACATCTACCTACCGGCTATACAATGTAGTATGGATGATGATGGTGAAGGGTCGGAAGTCAAGAAAAGTATGGTAAAATGGCTAGCGTGTCAATTCCTTACTTTCTTTGTTGTTTCCTCTTTTCAGCTACCTTGCAATGAAAACACAACGGAGGCTTCATGCCACGCGGATAACAAACCGTTACCTGTCATGGTATGACATTTTTTTTCGTATAAAATCACAATCTAGAACGCCAAACTGGCCATCGCAAAATTTGTTATACAATGTATTAATTATAAAACTGAAATATGTTTGTAGGTGTACATTCATGGTGGGCTCTTCGTAAATGGAGGCACTAACCTGTATCGTCCGGACTATTTTATTGATGAGAATGTCGTAGTAGTCTCCATGAATTATAGATTGGCAGCCCTTGGGTTTTTAAGCACAGGGGATGGAATTATTCGTGGAAATATGGCCTTGAAAGATCAGTCGATGGTCCTACATTGGGTCCATTCCAATATTAAACAATTCGGCGGTGATCCTAATCAAATAACGTTATTTGGAGAGTCTAGCGGCGCAGTAGGGGCTCATTACCATTCCCTATCACCAATGTCAAAAGGTCTGATGACTTGATAAAAAAATGAATTTTGCGAAGCCCTATTATGGGGCATGCTAAGAAGCAGTGAATTCTTGGATGAGAGATTCCACCAGCTTTATGAAACTCGATTGCCATGCGCATTTTATTTTATCCCAAGCTGCTGCTAATATTAAAG
>JAQGAP010001802.1:0-17939 GCA_034697805.1 Orchesella bifasciata
ACTAAAGAAGTAAAAGAACGGTGTCTGTAAAACTAATGACAATTATGAAGAATCTTCTTGTATCGAAGGGGCTATAAATAGTGTTATAAATAGTGTATGTAAATAAATCCCATGATGTAATCACCTTTGAGGATATCATGATTCATGATGAATAAATTAAATTAAATTTTTGATTGAGGTTTCTCACTTGATTTTTTAAAAGATTTACGAAGCACGTAAATAGATCTTACAATTAATTTGGATCACAAAATTATAAATCAGTTAAATGCCGTATCTCTTAGTTGCTCTCATCCTGGGAATACACAATCAAAGCAAAGACATTAGTTGTATTATCCTAGGAATCACACAATCGAATTAAAAACATATCATAAAAATGTTTAATATTATTAAGTTTGTTGTTTGTACGTATGTATTTGAAGGCAATGAAATCAACACGATTATATGTCAATTCACAGCAGCTAACCCAGTAATTAGGGGTTTTACCTTCTCCCGTTTATGCACCACCATGTTAAGTTTGTTAATTGGACTGCGAATTTTATTCGACCTAATAAAATTACTGGAATGCATGGGGAAAACACAAATTACACAAACACAAATTTCATTTAATGACTCATTTGCACAGTTCATGATGGTCCGCCGATGACTGTGAGAGCAATATTTTGAATCTAATGAATTTGAAAGACGTAATGTGCAAACGTATCAAACTTGTTTGATCAACAAAATTGTCTACCAAACGGATAACCCTGTGTGACCGTGGACTTTGCGAAAAATTGACTGGCCATTAACGTATTTTTAACGTAGAACAATTGTACAAAAATGCAACTGATTTACAGCTGACCTTTTTTAAATATCACCTCTTGTTAGCTAGTAATAACCTTCAAATGATTTAATAAAAGTAGTAACGACTTGCCAGATAAAATCCGTCAAATTCGGTTGTACATGTACAGGTGTACCCTAACTGATGTAATGATGCCTTTATTACGGAATCAGTAACCTCTGACCTTCTTCTTGGAGTTAATATGCAATCACCGATGTAGTAGATCACAATTCATATACCACAAACCCCTACCTTTTAGTTAAAAACGCTTTATCTTGACATAACATTTGTCCTGGTTTCCATGTATTAATTTGGTACATGGTCGACCTTAAACTTTGCTTAAACAATACTTAAAGCTAGCCTAGCTTAGATTGTAGATGTGCAAATCAACGGTGCATATTAGGCCAATACATTCCTTCAGAAAGAATGCAAATTGCAGTTGGATTTGAATAATAACATCATGAGTGACTATTGGATTGGAACCACCATCATCAAATCAAAAGGTATGGAGATGCGTGGAGAGAGCCTTGTTGACTAAAATGATGCAGGAAAGAAAGATAAAGTGAGTACAAGGAAGACTGCCAAATGGGCTGACAGAAGGTTACGAATATGGTAAATGATAACGAAATGGAGCGTGAATGTGAACCTCAACCAACCAAAGATGCCAACCTAAAGGTCGTGAGCCATGAGCAGTTTAAATCTCCATCACCTGCATAAATCGTTTTAGTAAATGTGATGAACAAGTTTATAGAATTTAGCAGTGCTAATGATAATGTGATGGCTGATGCAGCACTAAATACACAGAGGATTGGATGGAAAGAAAAGTAGTGACGGAAAATTATAGAGTCAGCGGGACCAGACACTAACTGAATTTCCTTACAGAGATAAAGAACCATCATCTTCCTATCTACCTCCCCTGTTAGACTGCAATGAGTAAGGTACTTTTAGAAAACAGTGGAAAACTGCGCGCGATATCATTGTTTGTCCCTTTATCTTATCGCGATCTATTGTCATGCTAATAGTCCTGATGGTGACGATTCTTAACTTTTTTAAGTTAGATGCGAATAACAGTTCATTCATTGCATTTTATACGCCTGCGTTCCTTTGTCTCTTGTTGTTTGTGCAAACGTATTTCGGTGTGCAGGGTAGCTATACAATGCATGTCAGCGTACACAGGTCAGCGATAGAAATATTATGTGTTGCTGTAATGCTGCTGTAAATTTACCTTGTGTTGTGTGCTTTTCTCCAGCAAAGAAATATTAATTTGTTTTGTTGGTTGAGCTCGACCTGAGCGGAGTTGTGTTGTTGTGATTTCAAGTCAATTTACACGTGCATGTCTCCATGCAGTTTACGAAGTTATCGAAGTATTGTCAAAATCTCTTGTAGGGTAAACAGGTGACTTCTTCGTGTCAAGGAGTACATTGCAACTTACAACGTAAACCCCACTTTTATCGTGGGAGTTGTACTATTCGTAAATTCAACTGCAAGTTTCGAGGATAACACGTTGACTAGATTGTTTTGGTAAGTTGGCATTACATTAAATAATCTTGATTATGGTTGTTTCTTGAATTTTGCACTAATATGAAAATAAATATTATACATTGTGTTTTTAGCCGAGGCACATAAAAATCCAGAAGACGACATAACTCAAGCTAAATTGGAGCCAATAACATTTCCCCCGTAAGTGGTTTTGGACATGTGCCAGTGAAATCACTATTTAAAAGATTTCGGAAAGAAAGGAGGAAGATGGGACCAGCGCCCAGCAAAAGTAGTACGGGAGGCAGTGATTGTGTTGCGGGTTATAACAGGCGTGATATAAAATACAAAAGAGCCCCGAATCTTCCGCCCTTGGAGGAGAGAGGAAAACGGGAGCCTACGGATCCTCATGGCAAATCCGATGAGGATTCTGTACCCGATTTTGATAAGCAGCCCACCAGTGTCGATTCCAGTGATCAAAACTACAAATATAAAGAGGAGAAGTATGCAGTAAATAAATTAGAAAGTTCAGAAAGATTTCCATCTGAAGAGATAAAAGAAGAACAATTGATGGCGAAGATTGAAGAAGACGACGACGATCCTGAAGTTCCTCTCGAAGAGCTGATAGAAACTACTCTCATTTATGACATGGTTAAATACATCAACAGCAACCAGTCTATCGAACTTCCAGATGCCGAAACAATTACTGATCTGGAAGAACTCACTATGAAGAAATTGGCCTGGTGGTTCAGTAACCAAGATTCAGATCAGTTTGCATCTGGTGAGGCTTATGAGTCGGATTCTAACGTCAGCAATATTTCTGGGATTCCAGCCAGTTTAAACTCAAGTGAAGAATCCGATAGCGAGGATTTTGCTGGTGTTGACAGAAGTGTGCCCTGGACATCCCTTGATGAACATCCAGTAAGCTAATTCATCATTTATTAGTCTTACGGTTAACTAGCTTTGGGTTTTGACTGCATCATAATTTACTTTACTGCACAGTAAAAAATTGAGATTGATTCTAACTAAAATTGAGAGATTGTGCTGTCTGTTTTAAATGTTAAATAATATGTCGTGTACATCAGACTGTTTTGTATGTGGTTTTAGGGAGCACAGTTACTGCTTGCAAAATACCGATCCGGACCGGGTGATACTTTTGCAAATATATTTGAGCTTCGAACGGAAGATTTCAGTTGGGATGACAAAGACAAAGAGCTAAATGTGATCAAATTAATTCGTTTATGACTTTGGTTTTATTTTATAGGTTCTATGCTGTACCACTTTAAATGAAATAACTATTGAACCCTTTGTAGGCTTTCTGCAATCTTTGCAACGAGGAGTTAGTAGGAAAATCTGCATTTGCTGCCCACGTTGTGAACCAAGGTCATAAAGAAAATATGTCAGGTATGAAAACTCATTTTCGCATTATCGAGATATCTAAAAAGGAATGTTGTAGCTAAATAAATGTGTCTAAACTTTAAAATTAGGTTTAGAGCGAGCACTTGCTGTCCAACCTGAAACTACTGAGAAGAAATTCCCTGCGGAGAATGCTGAGTCTGAAAATCTCTGCAAAGAAGACAAAGCGAAACTTCTTCAAAGAGGTGATGAAAACTGGGAGTCTGCATCAAGCAAGAAAGACGTTTCTGAGGGTGAGGGTGACATGATGGATGGAAGAACAGGCGATTCAAAGAAGGACCTACAGGAAAACGAAAAGGCGAATACTGAAACGAAACCAGAAAAGAGAAAGCGTTCCCAGGAAAGTCCATCATTTGAAGAGAGTGATTCTGATGAGAAAAAAGTTGGGGTTACGACTGCAGGTCAGATTGGATCAAAAGAAAAGTTGTCCTAAATCTGGGTTAAAGAATGATTTTAAAGTGGTATAGTGCATTTACTAGACCTTCCGGGTGAAATCTCTGCAACTGCCTTGCAAGAAAGTCAGTTCGCAAGTTCTTCGCAAAGTGAGCACCCGATCCCATCTTCGAATAGCCAGGCTCGTAAACGTTCAAGACGTTGTCGCAGCAGTTCACCAGCTTCTTCATTTAAGTGTGATGAAGCAGAGTTTCGCGAGAAATTAGCTCTAGCCGTTGAGGGAAAGTGGAATGACGAAATGGAAAATCGTTGGCTGCTAATGGAAGCTGATAAAGCAAAGTACGAATTCCAATTTTTTCTCATCACTTCATCAGGTTCTGGAAATATTATTTCTGTTTACCTCTGAACCTCATCCTCGTATATTTTCAGATTTTCAGAGAGCTTCGTCGAAAGACAGAAGCTACTGATTACAACTCCAGAAAAACATGAACGCTATGATCAAGAGTGGACAGCTTTTTGGGAAAGACGGTCTGAAGAAGTTGAGAACGAGGGCTTGGATCCGGAAAGCTACGATTATGTTCCAGAATGGAAGGAATTCTGGAACCGTAGAATGAAAGTGTTATTAGCCCAGGAACTGGATGATAAGATGTAAGTTTGTTGTAATTTTACTAAAACTAGTCTCAGCAAAACCGTCAAGGGGCATTTCGCGACAGTTTGAGTATAGAAAGCGACAATGGCAATCTAAAATAAATACGTTGCCAGTACATAAGATCTTATTAAATGACAACTCGTAAAGCTTATTTCAATGATGTATGTCTTTATTTGCTTCGCAGAAAGGAAATCAAAAAGAAGTATGACATGGACGTTGACACTCTTGCCAAATTACGCAGTAAACAGGAAGCTATACCTCCAGTGGCTGTTATTAATCTTGAACCAGATCAACCTTCTCCTGTAAAGCTGCCTCCACAACCACTGACTAACACAAGCCTCCCACTGAAGCCAAATTTCCCGGAAACTGCCGGGGAGTTTTTGACCTCAGGTGAAGTACGATGTACAACAGGTGACTCAACAAAGCCCTCTGCAACCAGCAGCGCTAAGGTCGCGGCTCAACCCTCACCAGCGAGTGTAGTGCACATTGATGGTAGTTCAAATGATTCCAGTTGCGTTGGCAGTTACGACTTTGATGGCTATGATATACCACAAGTATTGAATTTGATGGTTGACGTGGAGGATAAGCTCAAACGATTGAAAGGATTGCCCAGCCGTTTTGCTGAGAGAGTTCAGGAATATTTAAAAACGGTTCACATTTTTGCAATATTTTTTGAGAGTTTCATTTGTTTTGTATTTCTTCCTTATCCTTACACTATTTATTTCGAATGCGTAGGCGCAGAAACTGGAGTTAAAGAACCGTTATGCTGCACAGAAATTATTGAATAATGAAGAATTCGTTGCCTTGATGTTTACACTTCATGATCGTTACATGAAAAGGGTTAGTTTGCTTTTTCTTTGTTGCTTTTATAGTTATATTATGTTGTTTGACATTTTGCTGTAAAATTCATAGATTCGTAAGAATGTCCTTCCAAGAGATGTGTTAGGCCCTTTGAACCATATTGTATATGCACTTGATGCCATGATGGAGTCACCACCCTGCCAAAAGTACCGTTCTAAATTGACGTCTGGTGAAGCAACCATCGGTTCTGACAGCGAGGTAGAACCAGAAGTGAAAACTGTTAACCCGCCGGTAGCTAATAGGGCATTAACCGCAGACGAGAAAATTGCACGGTTACTTGCTGGCTTTCTTATGACTAATGGCATGTCAACCATGACTGATAGTGAATTACGATACTTTGTTGGGAGAATGATGCCCTCTTTGACTCCAACCGCAGCAGAATCTCAGGCAGTCAGTGCTTCTTCAAGAAATCCAAATGGAGAAACCAATGCTGGAGCAATCAATGTCCCGGCCTTTAGCCAACTTCGGATAGATCCAAATGGTGTCCCTTTGCAGGCAACGGCTGAACCCATTTACAACAGGAGGACTGCAAATGTTGCAAGCTCAAGTGCTGGGTCTTCCTTTTCTTATCACGCAGAAAACTATACGCAGTATGATTTTTAATTTATGTAGCGCAACTGGTCATGTTGTCTTACATATGAGCATTTCAAAATAATAAAAAATAAAATGTGGATCGTCACAGATCATCAGGTCCACCCGGAAACGGTGGACGTGGTCGGGGAGGAGACAGAGGAAATGGGGGTAACGCGAGGTCACATAACGATGGCTGGGTATGTCCACCTTATCGTGGTTGGGGTCGCGGCCTTGGAATTAATGCAGCCTACACTGGAAATACACCTGGGGAAACCGATGCTGGAACCTTCAATGTGCCTTCCTTTGGCCAATTTGGAATCGATCCAAATGGTGTTCCGGCTGAACCCATTTACAACAGGAGGACTGGAAATGCTGCAAGTTCAAGTGCTGGGTCTTCTTTTTCTTATCATCCAGGCAACTATATGCAGTATGAATTTTAGTCAATGTGTAGCAACTTCTTAAATGGTCTTACATACAAGCTTTTTATAACTATAAATGATGTGTTGATTCGTCATAGATCATCAGGTGTACCCGGAACTAGTATAAGTGGTTGGGGAGGCGACAGAGGCAATAGGGGTAACGTGAGGCCACAACAAGATCGTGGTCGGGGAGGAGACAGAGGCAATAGGGGTAACAACGTTAGGTCACACCAAGATCGTGGTTGGGGAGGTGGCAGAGGCAATGGGGGTAACGTGATGTCACACCAAGATCGTGGTCGAGGAGGAGACAGAGGCAATAGGGGTAACGCAAGGTACCGTGGTCGGGGTCGCGGCCGTGGAAGAAATCCGGCATATTGTCCCTGAGTTGGTAAGACCTCGTCCAGTGTTTGATATTTTCAGCCTACATTATTCAAATGAAGTTCTTCAAAGAAGTGAGGTGTTGATTAGTTTTTGGAAACGTTATGATGTTTAACGTAAGCAGTTCATTTTTTCATGGTATAATTCGTTGTGGTTTTCTAGTGAATTGTAACTAAAAGCTTTAAATAACGAATGCATATTACCTAAATTACCCGAAATAGTAGTTTTTATACTGTATATTGTTAAAATTGATGTTATGTAACAATAAAAATGCCTAAATGGTTTTTGTTTAAAACAATGCTATACTGGTCCACTGGTGTACTTTTTTTAGACTAAAGATTCTCATTTGATTTTAAATAGCATTTTACGACAAGCAAAGTGAGCAATCAGGAAGTCCACAATGAAAGAAAAGAATGATAACATTTTTTATAATATGACATAAGCGTTGACTCAATTTTAAATTCACTTTTAAATTTAGCTTCTCACAACGGAATTGCTGGAATGTAAGGGAACAATGGTTAATTTCATTCACTGACTCAACTGTAAATTTTATAGGAGAATGGGTTTGGATAAAAGAATCTTGTGATGTTGGGAAATTATACAGAGCCAAAGTTGCAGCCGGACGTTATGAAAAGATATCTTCGTCAAAGGTTAATATCTACTGACTTTTGAAAAAAATAAATGGGTCACTAATAGGATACTTTTTTTCGTCTGTGGCTTAAAACAATTTCATGTATGCAACAGGCTTGAACCAACCATAAAAGTCATTTTTCATCACCTTGTTTTTGCAATTAATACAACTTCGAATGATTTTATAAAAAAGTAGCTGTGGTTTGAGCATAAAAGTGCCTGTACCCGAATTGCATTGTAAGTTATGCTTTTTCTTGTGAATTTTCCTAAAAATCGACACCAATCAAAGCATGCAGCACCAGAATGGGTGAAAACGTCACTAAGTATGCAGTACAATACACAGGTTAAATCATGTTGAAACAAAGGCAACCTTTACTCAAACTCAGGTTTTGCCAATAAAAGAGACGGAAAGTCTGTAGAGGAAATGGCATATACATTACACCTATACTCGTATACACTTACATAGCTTAGTTTTAATGGAACAGAAATGAGTCTTCAAAAAAATCTTTAGGGAATGAAGATGCCTCACAGCCCCAACTCTCAACTTGTATGCAATGCATTCCCAATATTTGACAACGAGCCGAACAAGAGGATCTTCTCTTGAGAGATATCAGGAATCCAAATCTGTGATGACTTTTTATGATGACTTTTTGCTCAAGCTAAGTGATCTGTGTTGTTGTAAATTGGAACAGGTAAAGAGGGCGGTTGGGCTCTAACGGTAAATCTGGTGAGGCATCACATTATTGCCATCATTATTTCGCAAGTTGAAATCTTGCTGGACCACTTTGTTGTTTGGGGTAATGACCCAACGAGTAGCAGCAAAACATGCACACACATCACACATCGAATCGAAGGAGAGAGAGAAAGAGATACGAAGAAACATGTTCTTCTACCATTTTACATGATATTACCTTAAAAGTAGTGTTGACTGACGGTGGAAATCTCTTATTGCTGAACTGCAGACAGCTAGGTAGTCATATGTAACTTACACATTTTTTTTACAAGATACTTACCATTTTGCCGTATCGGAATCATGCAAAATGTCGACCTAACCTGTAGCCCTGAGTCTTGTCTTGATGCCAGCTTTCATTCACCAACTAGACCCAAAAGTGATGACTTTTTTGCTTGGTTCGTGTCTCTGTTTTAATGGATTCCTTGCAATCCTAATTGGTTGTTTGAGAGATAGAGAGAGAGAGAGAAAAAAAATCATGCAAGTGATTTTGGTTCATCTGACCGATATGTTTTCAGGTCAGTTGGAGTATGAAATTGGCTAGAGGTGAGCATACCCATTTGCATGCAGTTTTATTATGTAAACCAACTGAGAGGTAGAACAGACTAGTTTACATACACATACCCATACTTACCAAGGGAAATAAAAATGTTTACCGTACTGCATTTTCATTTATCTGCTTCACTTGTGCATTAACTACTGCTCTGGACGTAAGATACAATAATACTATGCGGATTGACTGCTATTTAAGCCCAAGAAATGAAGGAACCAAACCAAACCATCCACAATAACTGAAGCCATTTCATTTGACAGAGACATAACGTGTGTCATTACAAACTTCCATTTCCGTCTTCAATTTCCATTTAATGCCACATCTTCTCATAAACGTACTTGAACCAGATATTTCTCAAGTTATATTACGCCCTTCAACATGATCCGCAAGTTGAACGGTATTTCGAAATCAAAGAAAAAAATATGTCGTGCCGTAGGTTAATGTAACTGTTAATGAAAAGATGATGTTTCTCTTGGCACATCCATCTCTGCAAAATCTTTCGTAATGAGTGATTACCTGATGTTATACAACCCGTAATAATAATTCCATAAAATGGTGGTGGAGACACAACAAGAAATTGAATTTGATGATGATATCTAGCATTTATATGGTTACTACATGGATTTGTATCTGCCTCTGTAGACTATTCGTTTTTATATCTTTGTTAAGCAGTCTTTTTTCGGTGGCTTCAGGTTGACCATGCCATTTGTACGCAGCTTTTTTATCAGACCAAGGGTTTTTTATTGATAGCCAATGATTCTTTAGAAAGAAACACTAATCAGGGTCTCATCTTGATTCTCTCATTAAAATGAGCTTAGTTTTTTCACATAATTTATGACATGCAGCATCATCAAAAGTTTAGGTACCCATTGATAGCTCATAATGCATGTTAATGAGCCAAATTATTTTTGCGGCTCTTGGTATTTAACAACGGTTATACGCCGATCTGAAAACGGAACTTGTTAATTGAAGGACTTTATTTTACTTTTTAAAATTTTATCGAAGTCAGCATCATTGGATTTGTGATACAAAAAACCTTTTATGTATAACCCCCAGCAATGCTACGTTTTGAGTTGATACCTTTGTCGGAAAGTACTCTGGATCCAATCAGTTCATAACAGAACTACAAGTACTTTCGCAATGTGTTCTCAAAACAATCATATCCATTGACGTTAATGCTAACGATGAATATATTAAACAGCAATGCAAAACAGCAAAACAGATCTACAAACAACCAAGTAATAAACGGACAGAAAGTAAAAAAACTGCGTGCCTTGTTTGTAACTTTGCTAGCCTAGAATTGACACGGGGTGTAACTGTGATTTCCGCTCAGAGCTAAGGTTGAAGCCAAAGATGAGTATGAAAGCAGTTGTGCATTTGCTTATCCTCAAACAGATCTAAAATGCAAAGGGCCTTTCTCCCGTCGTCTTCTGTCTAGTGGTTGTGTACCTACAGCTACCACTGCACGTCTCATTTTCTGTATCCTGGTCAAACGACTTTTTTTCTTTGCTGTTTGTTTCTATCTGGGCTGTGTTAGAAATCGCTGTTACTCTTGCTGATGGCGATTCAACTACGAAATCTGTAAACTATTTATACGACCCGACAACCAATTTTTTTTAGGTTTTAAGAATGTGAACCAGGATAACTTTATGAAATATGTTTTTGTCAAATGCGGAATCCTTCTGCAGCTAATAACATGCCTCCTCCTGGTATTGGTATCCCCTGAAAATATGTTAACTGACATTGGATTGAAGCTCTTCAAAAATACCGAAGTAGAAACCATTTAATTCCCTTCATTTTCCTAAGCCCTGGTGATTGTGATTGGCATTTGCATTTATGAGGAATTCATACTAGCACAAATTTTGCTTTGTACGTGTAGCAACGCATGGCACAGGCTCAACCTCTGCATGTAGTTAGCTGACCAAGTCACTTTTTTTTGTGAAAACGGCACATTAAATAATTTTTGATGCGGTATTCGGTGCTCTCTCTACGCTGTTGCCATAAACGTGTACTGAATTTGGCCAAACTGTGTTCCTTTGCCAAAATTGATGCTGTCTCCGCAACTCCACTCCATCCATTATTGCAGTGATGCGATCCTGTTCTTTGTTGCCGTTCGCAATAGTCATTTTTGATGGTATGACGATGAAGCTTGGTCGCCTTCGTATGAAAACACGCACAAACATGAAATCAAGGGCAGAGCACGAACAAAAGACTGGTTACTGGTAATACAATATTCGTGTACAGATTTTGTTTCGTAATGGGCCCCTCTCCACTACGGGATCAGCCTAACCTGTATTTCAGCTGAGGCTAATGATGAACCCAGTATATGGGATCATCATTTTTTCACTCACCTTATCTATTTTTTTTCTCTATTGGATGACCTAACAGCACTCGGTAATCGCAGGAGATATTGGAAGTGTGGTAGTTATCCTCATCCTCATTGTTTTTTCAAAAGACACAAAGAAAGGCTGCTCACATTTTTGCGACAAGGATTTTTACACACAAGGGATACCTGAGGACATGCTTTTACTTTGACTTAGTTCGCGGTTTGAGCCTCTAAAATGTTAACCTCAGTAACATGATGATGATTAGCTCATGACTAACCTGTAAAGTTGGTATGAGCAGTGATGTTATTATTACTATTATGCACAGTGTAATACATAAGTAATGGTTTGGAATTTGTCCGAGTACAAAAACTGCCGATCCCTGGCCTACATGTTTTACGTAATGTGTTGCAGTATTATATCGTCATATTTCAACTGATCATTCATTGCATCATTATTGAAAATATTTACCCCCACCTGCACCTCTCTTTCTCGAGTACCGCATTTCGCATCATTTTCTCCCTTACCTACATACAAAAATCTGTGATTCTGGTTGTGGTCAAGCGGCTTGCAGACGCTGACTCAATATTTAAGCAATCCGGTCGCCCATTCTTTTGGTAGTTTTCATTCGGACTTTGACTGCTTTGGTGTTCAAATTGAAGGAGGAATAATCCTTTGTTAGTGCTTTGGTGTGTAAATGTGTTTATGTGTTAAATTTATTTTGAGGGTTTGGGCCCATGGTTTTTGAAAATTGTGTTTATCATCAAGAAACCCCGAAATTTTGGAGGATTGCAGACCGTTGCATTGCTGATGTTTCTGAGGATTTTTCATCTGTTCGGAACATGTTGCGGGGGAGTAGAGGATGGGGATTGTGTTTTTATTCAAACCCCTCTCTCCTCTCCGGTGATATTTCCGTAAAATCCACCATTCATCCCGCATTTACTTGGAGGATGGGCTAGCGGCTAGCTTTCAAGATATTTCACCATGTCAGGAAAAACAATACCTTGGATAAGGACAAGAACTAGCAAACGGAATCCAAAGTGTTTTAAGTGTCTTATGAATCAATTGTCAGTTTTCCTTTAGGACGTTGAACTTATTCAGGACAGTGGCAAAAACTTTCTGAACACCTAGTCCAGTCTACTCTGTGCAATGCAAATTCGTTGTGCATTTTATGAAAATCCATATTAGAATTATGAGTATCCCTGAAATGGCACTTGGATGAATGTCAAGGAATGTTATTTTCAGGGTTTCAGCAGTCTGCGGAGCATTACTTGAGGACCAGAGATTAGTTCAACTCTGGCTACCTCTCTTCATTCCTCTGTTCCATCGTGATGCCACTGCTGTAGTGCAGAATATCTTCACAACTGAATTCTTAATTTAATTTGGATTTTTGGTTTATAGGATGTATGTAAATAAGCTACTTTTTTACTTAACTGAAAATAAATAAATCAAACCATATCCTCGAAATGCACCTGTACACATTTCAGTCTCATATTTTTTTCCATACTTCCTGGCCACTGAGTTGAGAGGGCATTCATCCTGATATGCATAATGACAACACATTTTGATGCAAAGTACCACCTAATGCATTGGCCTGACAAAAGTCCCATCCAGAAGCCACAAACTGCCAGAAAATAGCCTCCAGTTTTGTAGCATACTTTCAGTTTTTGGGGAGGCGCTGGACGACGAACATCTATTGCGAATTTTTCTCGGGCTGTCCTTCATTCATTCGCCGTCAAAGTCACGTTTAACGAAGTCTCCAGTTACCCACTGTCATCATGGCGTCGGCTGTAGCTAGGCCTCGTCGTAACGGTGCAAATTATAAGTGAGTTTAAGTTTTTTCTGGATAGTACTACATAGGCATATATAATATTCCCATGTTATGTAATAAAATTTAATTTTTCTCTATTCTAGTAATTCACCAACCGGTGAAACATCCTCGCGACCCGTCGTCTTATCATTACGTCGCAAAGAAATGATTCACGATTTCAGGAGGACGGATAGAAAGAATGTGGGACAGCCAGCCTGGATAAAACGATTGCACGGCCACCTCCATAAAAATGATAATGCAATTACCATGGAGGACGTACAGCGTTGGATCAAAAATCATGAGTGGATAGTGGTACGTTAAATATTAATGTTTAACATTTACAATTCAAATCTTAAAAAAAAGGTTAAAAAGTTCATTCTAAATTATTTGACAGGACCCAGAAGACACTCCCGAGAGAGAACCTCCCACATCAAAAGCCAGATCTACCAAAGGTGCTGCATCAAAGGCAGCGGCGTCATCATCTAAAGCAGCGAAGGAAGCAAAAACCACCAAATCTGCTCCCGCAGCAAAAGGAAAGAAAACGTCAAAGAAGGAACTGGAGCCAGAGGATTCTGATGATTCTGAGGCGCCAGTAGTTGCTAAACCGACAGCTGCCTCTAAAAAAGCTGCAGCAGTAAAGGCCAAAGCTGCAGCAAATGCGGCTCCAAAGAAACCACCGGTAAAAACTAGTGCAAAATCAACAAAGTCTGCCAAATCTGCACCGCCACCAGCACCAAACGCTTATCGAGACGTCCCCAAGTCATCCGAAGAAGAAGATGAAGAAGAGGAGAAATCTGAGGAGTCACAGGAATCTGAGTCAGATTTGGAGTCTGAGGAGGAACAAGAAGTTCCCATTGTAAGCAAAACTTCATCCAAATCTGCACCACCTAAAGCAGCTGCCAAGACTGTAAGTCCTCCTAAATCGGCAGCAGTTAAACCCGTTACCAAAACGGTGAGTCCTGCCACCTCTGCACCAGCTAAATCTACTGCCAAAACTGTGAGTCCTGTAACCGGTGCAGTGGCAAAATCTACCACCCAAGCTGGGAAGGGAAAGTATCCTTTAGTCGGTGGAGTGATGAGACCTACACCTCCAAGTCACGCTGGGAAGGGAAAGAGTCCTCCAAAACCAGTGGAAGAGTCAATGGAGGATGAGTCAATGGACGAAGATCAGTTTGAGCAAACGCATGATGATGATAGCGAAGGAATTGGATCCGACAGTGAAGAGATAGAAGAGGAAGAAGAAGATGAAGAAAATACGATTCGAGAAGTATCTAAACCTACAGCTCCTGTGAAGCCCACCGCCTCTGTTACAGCCAAGTCTGTCACTGCCTCTGCATCTGCTAAGACTACTGCATCAACTGCCTTATCTAAGGGACCGAATCCTGCTGCAGCAGTGCAACACACGACCACAAGCATTGAAAGGGCTCCCAGAACAATTTCCCCGGTTAGCAACACCACCTACACTAAGGATTCAGTGAAAACAAAGGACGGCGTGAAGCTCCCCAAAAAAATTGAAGCCCCCGCTAACGTCACCTACACTGAAGAAGATGAGGAAGATATTGAAGAAGATACCACACAAGAAGTCACTGAAGATGAGGAAGGTACTGGGGATGAGGAAGACTTAGAAGACGCCGAGGAGACTGGTGAAGAGACCGGCGAGGAGACTGAAGACGAAGAGGAATCGGGATCAGAAGAAGATACAGATGATTCATCCGAGATGGTTTCTGCTCTTTGCGACTCTGTGAGTGAGGTTAATCTGTAATTTATTGTAGTTTCCGCATTTGAAATATTTTTGGACATTTTCATTTTAATTCAACATTTTTAATCACGTTTGAGTTTCTTTCATTTTACTTTAATTTTGTATGTATTCAATTTAATATGACGATTTAATGAGTTACACGTAATATCTGAAACGCGAAGTGAAAATAAAGGTGTCTTTGCCACAAGGATTGGCCATAAAGCGGATTAAGAAGTATTTACAGTCTAGCCTTGCATGTATTTTTGGGGCAACGTGGATGACATTCATTTAGGTAACATCAGATAAAGGCTGCCTCAAGATTTATTTTGTTCCTAAGCATAGTAGCTAGAAGGCATGCACAAACCTTAAGTCCAGAGATGAACGCACTGATAAAGCTATTCATGCATTCAGGCAACGTGTCAAAACACTTTTCCTATCACCTTTTCTTCATACTTCAACAGCTCTTGACATGATTTCTGAGAAGTCATCCATCAAACATTATTCTCAACTGTGCGCTAAGTAAACACTTATATCCGAACTGGCACTTGCGTTATTGCTAAGCATTCAAAATTCTCGTAGGATTCAATTATGTTGCTCTCGTTTGCTCCTAGTCAAATTTAATTAATCAGTCATTCCAAAGACCAAAGCAAATACGGTGTCTCACGTTTTTCCAAACCATAACTTGTTCACAACTCGAGTCCAGCTCTAATTCACACGCATCTAGTCGTGGCATAACTCTTCAAAGTAGTAACATAACCATTAAAAAATTCATTCCATAGACGTCAAGTAATTAGTACGTAATTAGTACAGACAATGAAATGTGGCTAACCTGAAGTCTTGCACACAGTCCAACCAGAACGTTAATACATATTGTCGCATGCTACGGAAAGCAGTTGGCTATAGTTGAGTAGAGACCAAGGAGATTTTGTTGAAGGGCAAGCCGCGACAGCAGACGGCTGACATGTTATGACAAATGGACAAATGGGATGAATTGCTGAGACGTAACACCTGGAGAGGTGGCCAAACTCTTTGTTGAAGCAATTCATGTAATAATAATAGCAACTCTAAGAAAAATATTGGAAAAATCAATACCAGCCTCATGTTTTTCTTGTCAATCCATATTTTTGCTGCACTTACGCATTAAAAGCATTACGAAAATCACATTTTCTCCACTTCTCTTGAAGGAGATTCTCTAGGCAAAAAAAAGGGTTCTCATTCATTCAGTCAGACTGGAATCCTAGAGACATCCACAAATCCATGTGCTTACTGACTTGTTATTTTAACCCGGTGATGAGAACAGAGAGAATCCACATAATTTTGACAAAACATCAACATATTTCCTCCCGAAAAATCATAATAAAGGCTAATATTATCGATACTTTTTCTTTTGTAAAGTGGTTCGTAAAAGCGACTAGCGTGATGACTGCAGCTCCAGCCAGTTGACTAATGTTTCACTGATGCTCATCCAATGTTTGCCAAGACGTAGCAAGTCACTGATAGCGATAGGAAATCAAAGAGAAGGATTGTATTTGTAACGTTATGCTATGTTGTTATATAACTTTTTATCGCCCCTCTTGAAATGAGGTTTCCAGATGTTAGGAAAGTGGAAAGCCACAGAGTCAAACGGTTGTTGGGAGCTTTTAGTGCTTCCAATTGCATTAGATGTACCAATATATTGTATCCACATAAAATGCTGAATCGAGGAAATAGCAAGATGTCTCTAGACTCTCATCTCATCATGTAGTCACTGTCAGATACATATTAAGTTTATATGCTATATTTCTAAAACATGCATAAACCCACTGACAAAGGCGGTACCATCATTCATCGCAAGTTAAATTTTCCAAAGAGTGAAGAAAAAAATCATTTCAGTATGTTTTTACTACAAACTACAACGCTGCATGTGATCACCGTTTCAGAAAAATATCTGCAAACTTGCTACGTAAAAAACGTGTGAGACTCTCTTTTTTGTCTCTGTTTGAACTTCACACTGAGAGCATCTGCATTTTTTACAGCAACTCAAGTATCGATCAAATCACGCATATTTTTTGCTGGAAGTTCTGAAAAATGCTTGAAATTAGCTTAGCGTAGGGGTATGTATTTACACATGAACCTGCTTTCTTTTCTGCATTTCGGATCAACTAATCAATTTATTTTGACAGTAAGAAATGAAAGTCTAAACTGGTCGACAGAAAAAGATGAAATTCATTAGTGGAAACAGACACACGGCGTAAAGTAGCAAGAGCTGCTTCTCATCCTACTCATCCTCATCCGCCTTAATCCTTTGCCTTTTAGACTGCCTGATTAACTGACTGCTGTTTCTGATTACAAATGACGACTGACCCAGCACAAGACTTATTTGTTGCCATTACATGCATGGGCACCAGTCCGCTGTCCAACCTTCCGTTTCCGTGCAATCAACAAACATGTGTAAAAAGAAGAGGCAATCCAACAGACAGAATCATGGCTCATGGGATGGGATGATGGGACTTTTATGGCACGCACAAGCTCCTTTTACTATACTACGGTATCTTTACCTCGTGTCGTGTCTGTTTGCTTATTGTGTGAGTAATGTACATATAGTTGTATATACTTAAGTTATGCATGTATTTTAGAAGCGTTATTATTAAGCCTTCATTTTTCTTTCATTACGCATTATACATACTCGCCTTGGCTCAACGCAGAGTTGATATTTATGTATGGACTCAAGTAGCAGAGTCCTACTCCTCACAATCAGTCACTCACTATGCAAGGGAACGGTATAAAAGTGTTTCCTATGATATATTGGGCATGGAACTCTCGACTCACTCCACTCACATAATTTATCGTCATAGTAAAAGATTATCCATGTCAGTAATGACAACAAACCTGGACCATCAGGAGCATCTTCACTACTATTATTATTATTATTATAATCAGCCCATCAACAGCAGGAGCAGCAGCAGTACAATACAGACCTTGTACGTATGTAAACCACCTAAATTTAGGCTCTGCATGGACCAGAGTCAGTCACTATCAGTTTTTACTTCACATTGCCGTGCTGTACTCACAGTCGTTCTCTTCCCAATAGTTTGCCTCATTTTCCATTTCCACTCCATGTGGTAAACATGTTCACGAGGAGTGTGCAATGCTCCTCCTGACTCTGACTTTTCGTTTCCAAAATGCAGCTCCC
>JAQGAP010001803.1:0-17923 GCA_034697805.1 Orchesella bifasciata
ATGTTGACGTGTGGCGGAGCGAACGTATCATCCATTTTTTTATTTTCACACGCTCGCATTTAGATGAACTAAAATAAAATGTAATAGGAATTTATGGTGGAGATCCGTTGCTGCTCTAGTTAATTTAGTTGACATTTGTAAATACCGAAATGAGGTAGATTGGTTTATTGTCGGGAAACCCTGTAGTCATTGGATTGATGGCTATAATGATCACGGAAAATTTTGTATGTTAATAGAAAACGAAAAGAGATTTGTCCCCTTACTGTGATGTTCTTTTGAAAGAGGATTAGTAATTGCATGATGAAAATAAAGTAGAAGCTTTAATGAAATTGGGATGAGATGGGTAGGGGGTTGTCAACCCTTTTTTCAATGAATTTTGTCTCCGTAAATTTGCATACCCAGCATTGTAGTTTGATATCATTCATTTCAAGCTTGTAGGTGAAGTTGGAAAAGGATGATACAGAGTTTGAGTAATTTACAGAAAGAAGGAAGAATTGTTCTTCATTTATTGCTTGAATAATCATGAATACGCATGGAGCAAAGAGCTTGGACTTTCACATTTGTTTCGCAGATAACAGCCTCCCTGCATTGAATGTATGTAACTCGAGAGAAGATCATCTTTTTATCGGAAGCCAAGCAGTACTTTCAATATACTGCAAACAAAATATTCCATGAGTACGCACAGATGCGTTTTACAAGTGTGTAATACAATATGCCTTTAAAAACTTTGAATGAATGTCGTCAAGCCGGCAGCCGAACTATAAAATGGTTTTATAATCCTCATGAGACCATCGTGTCTGGTGAAGCCACTATGATATGAGAATGAATGTGAATCGTCATTATCATCGTTATTGCCTCTTTATATGTATGGTGTTTATGCGTGAATTGCTTATTGCGTGAGCCCTAAATTATCATTGGGTCGACATTTCGTCTGAGAACTAGAAGTAGATTTGAGCGTTTGGTTGATACAAACAAATGAGCAATGGTAGAGAGTGACATATGACAGTTCAAGCGAAGCTTAGTAGTATAGAAATTGTTTGTATATGTATATTGCGGTATAGAATAGAATAGAATGTCGTGTTTGATATAGGCAAGCGATAACATGCAGTTTTGTGTGAACTAACATGAGGCAAAAGACATACATAATATGGTTAGCTGGTTTGGTCATTGCATTGTCATTAACTTTACATTCATATTGCAAACATACCCAGTCACTACACTCATACATAAAATCATCCCTCAACAGTCGTTGTTTGTATTGATGGTTTGTTCAGTTTCAGTATGCCATAATTTCTGAATTAAGGTATATGGAAAAATGGATAAGGCTTCCATTAGATTACTGGGACAGATTTATGAGGTTAGTCTTTTTGTACATGGCTCATTAATGTGCATTTTTGAACATATGGGCAATGGTTTGTGAAACTGTCAACTTATAGATTTATACGTGAGGAATATTTTATACTCAATCCAGCGCGTATGGTATGTGCAGCCGAATAGAAACAAGAAAAATGTTATAGAAAAAAACTTTACTACTTAAGGTGACATTTGGGATATGTATATTGCTTCGTTTACTGCTTCGGCGAACGCATGACGATTGATTCATAGTAATTTTATGTATTTGGGTGGAATTCCATATTCCATTCCAGAGATAGCTGTCTGTACATATTAACTTTTATCATCTTTACGTCACCATCAAGTAGATGTGTGTATAACCTAGTTTTCTGCTAAAAAAACTACTTTCCTGCACATGATCTTCCGTGTATGTACTGTACACAGGCCACAATAATATGCTGATAGTCCTATTGATTATCGTTCTTAATCTCATCTCCTCGTTGCTCATGTGTCATGGGAAGTAAACACTGCGAACAACCATTTCCATACTAACGATACGGCAACGGCACGTACACAAAAACCTTGCAGTTGTGTCCGTGCCCACTGTTCACACATACACCTGAATTTTCTACTCTAACCGTCTCCTAATTGCTTCATGATGTCATTGGCTTTTACTTTACATAGCAGCTAGCACATAGTATTTCAGACTGTTTTTTATCTACAAATTTCTCCATTCTCCACAGTAACTTCTATTGACACTTTGATATTAGTTTGCACTTCGCAGGGTGGTCAATATTATCATCATTTAAAGACTAAACGCGTATAGATCGGTACTGGCAGCATGCACTTTGAATAATAGCAATGTTATGAAATGTTTGAGTATTTAAAATGCAATGAATAAGATTTATGAGACTTTTTGTAAACGTTGACAATATTATCGTTGTTTGATTTTCCATGCAATGTGGTAGATCCACATAGCTCAGTGTTTGCCGAGGTCGACCTTTTCCCTTATCAGTTTTGTTTATGACAGGAACTCCTTTTAAAGCATTTGAACTTCACTTAAACAAAAAATAGTTATGGTTTTATGGGTGAAGTGAAGAAGACTTGGAGGTGTTTCGGTAAATTGTCAAATATATATGGTGACTGTAGTATTTCCTGTGAGTAACGCTTCAATAAAGGATGTAGAACATCTATTTTGCTTGCTGTGTTTTTGATAGTCAAACAGTGGATTTTGTTTTCTTTGTTCCACTTTTAATTTTTTTGCTTGGAAAATCTTCCTTTAAATCAAATATTAAATTTCAAAACTGAGTAATATGCCTCCTCCGTGAACCTGATCTACTATTATTAGTATTGCATGTATGCATACAAATGTACATGGAATGATTAGTTGGATGGTTGTCAGTTTGTATTCTAAGGCATATACTTGCAATATTCGGGATGTTGTTGGGGTGCATTACGCTGACATTGTTTGCTCTATTCACAATGCACATGTAGTGGAAACGGTGGCAGCACGTTTTATATTTCCTTTAAAACGGAAAGGGTCGGAAGACCTTTTTCTTTCTTAATGGCTGAATTGGAGATGGGAGATGGACAGCTTAAAAGACCAGTTGCAGAAGCTTCTTCTATTCTTCCTGAAGGGTGAATTCATTCTGAATATGTCTGTATGTAACCTACTCAAATAGCTAGATACTGCTTCTGGTTTCAGATCGGGGACTTTTAGGTACCCTCATCTCATCCCTTATGGTCGGTTGATGGTTAGACTACAAGGGATAATTTATGGTGCCACTATGATTTCCAGTAGATCAACCGAAAATCTATATGTAATATTGCAGTATGCTGAGACTCACACATGACAAAACTTGATGGTGTAAAATTAAGCCCTGTTGCACTCATGTCAAGCAGGAGGGTAGAAAGAAACCGGAGACGTTGAAAAGTAGTACATTTGTAGGCCAACCGTCCCAGTTGATGTTTGTATGTGACCGTGGTCAGTGTGAATTTTGTGCATTTCTCCTAGTTTTGGACTGTGTTAAAGATTCTCGTGTGTGATAGTCCATTTTTATTTGTGGCCGGTTGGATTGAATTTTGTATTAATTAATCTGCCTGCTGAGTGGTGACATTTGTTTTGTATACGAGTCTGAGTCTGCCGTCTATCCCGTATCACTGAGGCTGAGTAAGTTCTGACAAAGCAAAATTCTACAAAATTCTTCATTCATGGTAGTAAATTGAGTACCGTCATCACGAGAGAATTTCCTTCATTGAAATTCCGAATTCTTTCGTGAGAGTAGATGATAGCACAGATTCCAACTAACGACCACTTGCACATAAACGTATATACATACATTGTAGCAACAAAAGCTGGTTGCGTACTTGCATTGCAAAAAGAGGAGAGTGCGTTGTTGACCACAATTTTTTTTATACTTCCATAGAATATTATAATGAAGATGATACACTTGGCTTCGTGGAAGGGCAATGAACTTATCTTATTCTGATGCTTTCGATTCTCATCATATATAACACAACGTGTGAACTGAGTTGTTTGTAGCTTGCTAGCTAAAATTCTTGCATAAGACTGATTGCTCGTTTGCAGACGTACACATATTGTGATCTATGAAGGTACATGCAATTTAGTACGATTCATTGTTACTCTGCAGCTCAGTGCACTGCAATGTACAACACGAAGATACTATAAGGCATAAAAAATCTACGCATTCGCACAGCGTTTATTTAGGGGAAGAGAGAGAGTCAGCAACGCTAGAGAGATGAGGAAGTTTGTTGTAGGTGTAGTTATGTAGGTTTTTGTCTGTATGCGGTTTGGTTTGATTCTGTGTTGTCTATTCAGAATAGGACTGGCAGCAACTTTTATGATGATGCACGTTGTGCGTTTTGTTTGGGGAGCAGTTGAGACGATTTGAGCATTCGCAAATTGGGAGTCTGCTATTGGTTGAGACAGTGGGTAGTTTCTGATATATTTTAGTGTGCGTGATGTTTTATGCTTTGTCGGCAAGTTTCTAGAGACTCATAATATATAAATGAAAGAACTTTTTGATACATTTACTGCACACTGTTGGTAGTTATTGATGATAATTTTATATGTCTGTGTGAGCCAAAAATTGTGCGATTTTATTTGCAATATGAATACGAGTTCACTCTCCGTACGCTGCCATGTCCATTTCATTTAAATTAAAAGTTACATACCTAATAATTGCTGGATGCAGCTGGTCAAGATTCAGGTTTGACAACCGTAGTAAATACATACATCTGTCTGTTTAGTTTAATTTTTAATTTCGTTAATTAATAAAACTACGAAAGTAGTGAAACATCAACTGGTCTTAGTCTTATCACCACTTGTGACTTCACCAGAGGCATGCAAAAAATTATATGCGATGTGAGACATATGTCCAGTCCAGAAGCTTAAAGTTTGAGGTGCATTTCGGCAACACTCTTTGTCCAGTTCACGACCTTGTAGGTTTTCTATAGAATTTGCTGCATGCAAGTAATATAAGGTATTGTATGATTCATATCATCTCATCCTATAATTAGCTGCACGCGTGCTTCTAAAAACAACGGAGCCGTTCCAAGAATGAGATATGGCATGGAATAGAAAACTTTGTTAGGGAATGTACTGTTACATTAAAGTTTATCATATGCTTGGTTATTACTATGCGAGGTCACATTTTGCTCGGCTAGGTGGTTCCTTGAACTCTTTTCGATTCCACGTAAAATTAGCCCAAACAATGTCTAGAAAATAATAATTAGACATGTGGTTTGGTTTTTCGACAGAATGGGCAAGTTTGGTGGACAGAAGAAGACCGAGCTAATAAAGGCTTTCCTTTTCCTTTGTCTAAATGGCATGCATGCATATGCATTGGTCTTAGAATAGTCATGTTTCTAGTTCTGTGACGGTCTCAATATCTCTTTATTAGCTTGCTGGACTTGGTTATTCCACGTACGAGTCTTTATCAATTCTCATCCTATCTACATTTAAGTTTCATGTTTTAGGACAGTTGCATTTGTTCTAATTGTTGTGAATTGCAAGCTAAGCTAAGAAATTGTTAGACAACCAAAGTACAAGATTGAAAGTAAGTAATACGAATCGGAACATTTTAAATGTAGTATACCGTATACGTACATATTTGACGGATGGCAGATTTCTTTTGTTACACAGACAGAGACTAAGACTTTCAAGCTGCGTCTTGTCATCTAAAATGATTTTTCCTTCAAGGTTTATAGTATTGATAGCCTAAAGGTTCTATCCAATACGTTCTCATTTGTTTTGATGGGTTTATGATGAGCCCTTGTCATTTTGTAGTAGGAGCATTGAAAAGGGAACGTGATCTTTATAACTCTTATTCACTGCTTGAAATCAAAACAGGAAAAGAAACTTCTTGAGAACCATAAACCTTCGTAAAGATTTGGATTGGAGTAAATAGGTACT
This sequence comes from Orchesella bifasciata, assembly GCA_034697805.1. Classification (NCBI taxonomy): domain Eukaryota; kingdom Metazoa; phylum Arthropoda; class Collembola; order Entomobryomorpha; family Orchesellidae; genus Orchesella; species Orchesella bifasciata. The sequence continues at coordinate 5,768 of JAQGAP010001803.1, forward strand.
TTATTACCGTCCACAGCTATTTGTGCTTCAGCAGCTATTTAGTGGTTGCAAGTTGCAACTACAGCTCTGCTCTGTACTGTATGACAAAGGTGTTTTGTTGAACCGTCCTACTATGTAAGGATGCCTCATGACATGACATGAGAGTGCAATAAACTTAAGTTTTTTTGTTCCGAACATCAAACATGATTCCCTAGTATGACCAATATTGTCCTTCTTCAGGGTGGCTATGTAATTGCTGTAGGAGATTGAATGTGACATTTGTATTGAACTTTTAGTTAGAAACGTTGACGGTTAAAACTCTCGTTGTGTGGTTTATAGCCTAGTTTAGTTTATACGTGATTTTTTCAATTTCCAAAGAAAATGTAGAATGTTTTAACGTTTTTCAAAAGTATTTATTATTACCTCATTGTGTTCTTTACAGGGCAACTAAATTGTTCCAGGCGGTTGTGTATGTGGATCCAGCTTTCAGCCGTGCTAATGAAGTACATTTACGTTTAGGTTTTATAAAAAAAGTTGGTGGAGACTTTCATGGATCCGCGAAACATTTTAAATTAGCGTTAGCCGATCAGTCGCCTTGTACTTTATCACCCTTCGAGATTCGGTTTCACATTGGACATCTCCACGAGATTAATGAGAAGCCAAAACTTGCGAAAGGATTGTATGAACAACTGTTAAAAGAAAAGGATTTGCCTTCACAACTCAGAGCTGACACTCATCGTCATATAGGTAAAAACTTTTATTTTTTTAAACAATCTACATAGTGTCAAATTGGTAACATGATTATGTAAGTTTAGTTTTAATGTCAAATATAGCATTAACGAGTTCTATATTTTAAAAGTATATATACGATTTTTACTTACAGGATGGATGTACCACGTTGTTGATGCCTTAGGAGAAAAACAACAACGGGAACCGATAGCTATTCACTTTCTTCAGAAATCATTAGAAGCTGAGCCTAGATCAGGACAAACACTGTATCTTCTAGGTAGGTGTTTTGCCTCAATAGGTCGAGTGCATGACGCATTTCTAGCCTATCGAAATTCAGTAGATAAGTCGGAAGGAAACGCAGATACTTGGTGCTCTATTGGGTATGTTAGATATGAAATACGATAACTTATCCATTAAAATCATATATAGTTATCATATTTATATGAACCTTCATTAAATATTCTGTTTTTAGTGTGTTGTATCAGCAGCAGAACCAACCTTTGGATGCGTTACAGGCATATATTTGTGCGGTACAGTTAGACAAGTTTCATGTCGCTGCGTGGACAAATCTAGGGATTTTGTATGAATCTGTAAGTCAACCCAAAGATGCGTTGGCATGTTTTGTGAACGCTAGTCGCGGTTTTTATTCCGTGAAAAACAAGAAACCGATGAATCCTAGTTTAGCCCAGAGAGTTCAATTTCTTCAATCTCGTCTCGCAAACGCTCCTTCAACTACGTTAGTAAAAAACTAAATTCAAATTGATTTTATATACTGTTTCCCATGGACGAGTACTGAATATAATTTTACAACTGTTTGAATCCATTAGGGGGAGTACGAAGCCTCGTCAGCTACCTGTAATTGAAGAGGCTTGGAATTTGCCAATATCGGCTGAAATGACAGCGCGACAACAGCAACAACAACAGGCACAGCGTCAGGCTATGTATGCACAGCAGCAAAAGGGTAGTGGTTCAGTTCCTAATGCACAGTACAGCGGTAACGGTGTTGGTCAAAATGGTGTTCCAGCGACAAAGAGATTTAAGGTACACCTCATTGTAATTAAAAATTGGTAAACAACAAAATGCTGAACAAATTGTGGTTAGATAGTTTAGTAACAATAATATATATTGTTTGATTAGGCGGAAGAACCTGTTCATGGTACAAGTCCTCAAGTAGTTCCACGTAATCCTGCCCCTCCAGTGTGCCTCTCGCAACAACAGTTGCATAATCTTCAAGTCCTGCAGAATTCAGTACAACAAGGACAGCAGTTGACTCCCTCCCAGCAGCAGTACCTTGCTCAGTTACAGCATCAGTATAGGTAAAAGCAGCAAATGATCTCTACTGATTGCAAATTCAGATTTACGCATACGATTAGTTCCTAATTTACCCATGACATTTTGTAGACTGATGCAACAACAGCAGCAACAGACTAATCGAAGCTCAGTGTCATCCTTTCCCAGTACTGCCTCTCCCCGCCCCGCATCCAGTCCTTGTCACGTTCAATCAGCTCAGCCAGATTTATCAAACTCTCAAGCTCAGGGTTTTAATTCTGGTGGTTCAGAGTTTACACACGGGAATCAAAATCAAGACTCCTTAGACAGGTCAACTCCAAAAAGTTCAGGAGCCTTAAGTACAAGTCCCCCTTTCTCTCCCAATGTTAGTGATCAGGAGCTTCAAGCGTGGCTCTCACAAAAGGATTTGGGTGACGATCTCCTGAAAAATGTAGATCTTGATGATTTGGACCTTATGGATGAGGACGAACTGACAGGATCGAATAACAATAGTTTGCACAGTATTAATAACAATAATATATTAGAGGAAAAGTCAAGTAGCAACAGGGCCTTGCGGACTGAGATGGATCAAAAGATATCAGTACCATCACCAAGGACTATCTCATCACCGGTTGACTCAGAGCCAACTTTTCATATAGGCATGAGTGCGAAAGAACTGAAAGAAAGGTGCAAAGGGCTAGGTCTCAAAGGAGTAACAAACTGCAGTATTTTGGGTGACAAAGTTCCTCCTCCACAACCGCCAGAGCCACCAAAGGTAACTGAATGTCATTAGTCAACATTCAATATTGATTCTTTTTTTAAAGGATAACATTGTATATGTGTATAACTGAACTGAATCAATTGTGAATTGGCAGATGAAATTGAGCGAAGAGCAACTAAACCCACAAACCCCTAGTGTATTGGTGGAAAGCAAGAATTTAGCTTTCAGTCCCCAACTCCAAGAGTTTTGCTTGGAACACCCCATCGCGGTTGTCAGAGGCATTGCCGCAGCACTGAAGTTGGATCTCGGTCTTTTCTCAACAAAAACTTTAGTTGAGGCAAATCCAGATCATGCAGTGGAAGTTCGGGCCCAGTATTTGCAATCTGCGGATGAAAATCAGGATACTACCGGAAAGAAAGTCTGGGGATGTTATAGCCATCGATCGCAAACTACAATTGCCAAGTATGCAATGTACCAAGCATCTAGTTTTCAGGACTCTGTTAAGGTATTGAAGTTTTTATATATGTCCGTGTTCAATTAATAGTTATTCTCAGTCACATCTCATCGTTTCATTACATTCCGCTAATAACACATGTACCTTGGTTTGTAATATAGGAGGAAAACGATAGAAGTCAAGGAATTCATAATAACTCAGATTCGGATTCCAAAGATTCCTTGGGTAACCCCAAGAAGAAGAAAAAGATGCTCAAATTTGGCACGAACGTGGATTTATCTGACGATCGGAAGTGGAGAGATCAGTTGCAAGAACTTCAGAAACTTCCTGCCTTTGCACGTGTTGTCTCTGCTGGAAATATGCTGTCTCATGTTGGTCACGTAATTTTGGGAATGAATACCGTCCAACTGTATATGAAGGTTCCCGGCAGTCGTACGCCTGGACATCAGGAAAATAATAACTTTTGTTCGATAAACATTAACATTGGACCCGGTGATTGTGAATGGTTTGCTGTTCCTGATGCATACTGGGGTGCCATTCAAAGCTTGTGTGAACGAAATAATTTAAGTTATCTTCATGGCTCGTGGTGGCCTGATTTAAGTGATTGTGCAAGAGCTGGAATCCCTGTGTACCGTTTCACTCAAAAACCTGGAGATCTTGTTTGGGTCAACAGCGGTTGTGTACATTGGGTACAAGCAATTGGTTGGTGTAATAATATTGCGTGGAATGTGGGACCTTTGACCTCTCGACAGTACCAACTTGGAATCGAAAGATACGAATGGAATAAACTCCAGCATTTTAAAAGCATAGTTCCAATGATCCATCTCTCGTGGAATCTTGCAAGAAATATTCGCGTTTCTGATGTCAAACTGTTTGAACTTCTCAAGTAAGCAATCGTTTGTTTTAGCATCATTGATGTAATGCCCTTTTGCAACTTATCGTTCGTTCCAAGCAAAAGCTTTTGTTATAATAATATCTTTATGATTATTTTTAATCATTCACAGGAGTACGCTTATGAGAACTTTACTACAGTGCTTTAAACTTTTGGAGTTCGCCAGATCGAAAAATGTCGAGGTCAGATTTCATGGCAGGCAAAAGAATGATGCGTCACATTATTGCGGACAATGCGAGGTTCGTTCTACGTTCAGTTAGTTGTATGACATGTGCTTGCAAAAGTATGACCATATATTAAAGTTCTCGTACATATAATATTAAATAAATAATTTTTTTTAACAGTTGGAAGTTTTCAATATCCTATTCATTCGTGAACAAGAACGTCGGCATGTTGTTCACTGTGTTGACTGTGCAAGAAAAGCGAGCCCCAACTTGCAAGGATTTATGTGCTTGGAAGAATATAAGCTTGATGAACTAATGCAGGTGTTTGACAACTTTGTACTTCACAAGGTAATCATCATAATAATAACTCATCATCAGTGTCTGTGAAGAGTATCTTTCAAATCAAGCACTTTATCAAATATATTGATACATTTTTGTACATTTGATCTAATTCATAATATATTTTTTTTGTTAAACAGGTTACTCCTCCAGCCTTACCTTCAGTACAACAGGTACAACTACCATTAACACTACCTCCACTACCTCCTCCTCCACCAATAGTTCAACAAGTGGCACCCCTTTCTCATCAGTCGGAAGCAGTGTCATCTCCAATCACTTCTTCAAGTCTTTGACCTACAATAATGAGTTTATGAAGGAAATTCGGGTCGTCAAAAAACTTATAGTGTTAATTTTTTTTATAAATCGGCAACGTGCAGAATACTTTTCTCCAGCTACGGTTATGGATTTGGATCGTTAACCAATTTGATTTACGTACTAGTGTACTACATTTTAACGTTATAATTAACTTTTATGAATACTGTCCAATCAGCTTTACAACGTCTTGTAAAAACGGCTAAGGTTTTAAAATTATGTGCAAATCATTAAGTTTTTATAGTAAGCATTAATGCCCTATGTGATAAGGTACGGTATAAGGTAATTTACTATTCACTGACTATTTACTATTTATGCATTCGTAAGAGTGAATACCGTTTTTATAAGTTACAGGAAACAACGATGTTGTAACAGAGTTTCAGGTTTCTCGTAGTTGAACTTTATATAAGGTGCAAGAAATAAAGCACTGCCAACAAATGTGATAATCGCAGGAGGGTACTGTGTTCATATTTTTTAAACGTTGAACTCTACTATGAAGACACTGAATACAATGGTGAGCAGTGAATGACGAGTGTTAGTTTCATTCTAATGTTATCCACTGTCCATTAATTATAATTTCTCTGTGAGTTTCAAACGCGAGCTAAATGTGTATAACATCACAGTGTTAGAATCCTCGTGTTCTTACCAGATCTCAATTAATCGCGTGCTACCTTTTATATTATTGTATTGTGACTTTGGAATGTCGTGTTGTCCTACATTGGAAGTGTGTGCGTAATCCTCAAGCAATATAACGAACACTCGCTGGAAATATGTACTCCATCAATACTGATAATGATGATGATAGATGATAAATGGGTTTGAAAGTAATACAGTTCGGATCATCCATATTTGTAACAGATTTACCTCATTAAGATAGTTTTCAAACGTAGGTATATTGACAACAGTAATATGTACTTTTGCTGTTTTTCAAACTTATTCAAGAGAAATGCAAAGAATATTTTCTGCCACTCGAAACGCAAAGGTAGCACTAAAATTAGAACTGAAAACTGCTTAGAATTAGGCAAAACTACAAATAATACCTCTCACACTCAAGCTCAAACAGAGGATTCGTACACAACAGCAAACAATATCAACAACAATTAGATAGGACTGATAAATATGCCGTTTTTGTGTTCCAAATGAAATCTACCAACTCTCATGTTGTTAATTGTGGAACGAAAGGAGAATGTTTTTACTGAAATCATCTTCATGTTGTTCTGTCCAAACGTTTTTATATTAGAGTATCAGAATTAGTAACTGTTTCATCAATACTAGTAATATTGAGAGAATTTTAATGTTTTATTATCTGTTTTAGCTGTTTTACAAGTTTGAAGTTTCTCCAAGCTGAGTTTTAATCTTACAATAAATTTTATATCTCATCTCATTATATCGTGTCTTAACAATAATATTCAAACGAGTCTGCAGTCTGCATCCGGGAACGTGTAGTTTGTTACGTATGATATTCCGGAACCTCCATTGAAGCCTGTAAACGTAGAGATTCGAAGGAAACGGATTGTTGCAATTTGTAAACTCTAGTAAAAAAATACTTATTTGAAGTGGGAACACAAACAAAGAATGAGTTAAGTTATGGGGGACTCTGAAAAGTTGTATACTAACTGTAAGCAATGAGGTTACAAAAAGGGGTGTATATTTTGAAGGATTAATTTGTAGGTCTGTATAGTACATAATGTTACAGAGATTTTTTTGATAAGTTCGCAGGTAGAAAATCAGAAAATAATCATTTTTATCGCATTTACCAATTTAGTACTGGTATTACAGCTAATATAATTATTTGTAATAATAATCAACTAATTTTTCTCTCCTCGGTGGGCGTCATGTGTAGCATGCATCACAATTATGTGCGTAATTAATTTAATTTCTTGTTTTACGTTTAGCTGTTTATTTTTATTAAGCACATTCACGAACGTAAACCTGTGAATCTTGTATGTAAGAATAAACTAATAACATTAAGAAAGCAAAGCACTTTATAAACTCAAACACACTGTTGTTGTACAGAGCAATGAATAATATTATGATAGTTTCAGTTTTACTGAGGTTGTATGTTTTGTTTCCTAATCGAGTCGTTTCGCGATAAAAAAAAATATTGATAGTAAAAAAACATTTTATCATCATGATTTTAATATATTGTGTATCTTCTTCTTATTCATAGACGAGTCTATACATATTACTCACGTATTCACGATATAATTTATATGGTTAATGGCTAATCATTACTCCAATATACTGTATTTGTATATCGTCTTGTTGAGAACCCCAGTAATAAAATGATATAAATCAAAATCATAAACATTTAGGTATACCCGTTGATGCATTTTCATAGTCCATATTCCATTTTCTTATAAAATCCGATGCGATGACTTTCACCTTTCACTTTGCAATCAATTGGAATTTTGCTTTCTCCACGGGCGGTCTCTGTCAGGATCAGATCAAAATCCGATGCAATTTCTCCGTTCATTCTGAGACCGGCTTTCACTAGACCCGCGAAGCAACACGAAAGTGACAGATGGGGAAAGACGATCCGAGGTGTTCTCACATAATGTTTGTTTACTTTGTAAATAGTTTCTCACTTTCTGTAACGAGGAGAGTAATGTCCAAAGTGCAAAAGATAACTGTCAGTGTCTTATCATGAAATTTATTCCGGATTTATACATATTTGAAGCCTTACATGCTAAGTTAAACACGAATAATTTGTTGATTGATTGATGTGCACATTTGTTTGGAAAGTCAAAGTGAAAGCTTTGTTTGTAATTTTTGTGTAACTACAAAATGGTGCATACAGTTGGGTAAACTTTTAGTTCACTTCTTTTCAACTTTCGATGAACAAGGAAGCTAATGAAGAATAAGAATTTAATTTGAATTTAATTTAATTGATACAGCATGGTGTCCGACTTTTTCTACCCAAATGTTGGTGGAATAGAGGAGCATATTTATAACCTTTCTCAGTGCTTGATAGAGCGAGGACATAAGATTGTTGTTGTAACGCATACTTACGGTGATAGGAAAGGAGTGCGATGGATGACAAACGGACTCAAGGTACATACGTTTTTGCAGTGTTTTTAGTCAATGTGGTAAATTTGTTTATAGATTTTGTTGTGGAACCTTTTTTACAGGTATATTATGTTCCGGCACAAGTTTTTTATAATGGGGCCATCCTTCCAAATATGGTGACATTGATACCCATCCTCAGAGAAATTCTCGTAAGGGAAGAAATCGAAATCGTTCATGGTCATGGTGCATTTTCCTCCTTAGCTCATGATGCCCTTTTTGTGGGAAAGCTTTTGGGCCTTAAGGTTGACGCTGAACTGAATCAATTTTTATTCTTGGTGTTGTGTGAATGTTATTTAATACTGATTCTATATTTTAGACAGTCTTTACCGATCATTCGTTGTTCGGGTTTGCGGATGCTAGCGCAATAATTACCAACCGGTTCTTGGAGATTTCGTTGGCGGATGTAAATCATAGTATATGCGTGTCTCACACAGGGTACATTTTTGCAATACATAGTTGCTATTAAGTTGTCTTTGATGGACTCCGTTTAAATGGTCATAATTTTAATCATTTAGAAAAGCAAACACTGTTTTGAGAGCAAAAATTAAGGGGAAGGACGTATCCGTGATTCCGAACGCTGTGGACATGTCCATGTTCAAACCCATTAAGCCTGGTGAAATCGGACCTCCCGAGGATAGAGGTAATAATGATAAAATGTAAACTAATGTAAACCTGACATTTTTTTCTTTGTCTGCAAAACCGCAGTAGTTTTGGAAAGTTTGATTATGAGCATAATTTATTTTTCAGTTGTAATAATCATTTTGAGTCGGCTGGTTTACCGAAAGGGCGTCGATTTAATGTCTGGAATCATTCCTATAATAATTGAGAAATATGATGACGTAAGACGATTTTTAATTGGGCTTTTTCAGTAATTGGTCGATATTTCTTATTATGAGATTATGACATTAGATGTTTAATTAACGGCAAGGTGGACTTTTTAATTGGAGGAGATGGACCTAAAAGACTGCAACTCGAGGAACTTAAAGAACGCTACGTTCATAGAGTTCGTCTTGTTGGGAAAATTGATCATGCATTGGTTCGAGACTTTTTCATTCAAGGCCACGTATTTTTAAATACATCGTTGACGGAAGCGTATTGTATGGCAATCGTTGAAGCAGCTGCCTCTGGATTGAAAGTTGTGTCTACTCGTGTTGGAGGAGTACCTGAAGTTCTTCCACCTGGGCTAATTACACTAGCGAATCCAAACGTTGGAGGTAAATACACATATATATGCGTTTCATATTGTAACTTTGTTTTGTCGTTGTTCCAAACTCATCATTCCTTGTGTGTGTCATTCATACAGCTCTTGTGGAAGAGTTGGATATAGTGATTGATCAAGTAAGAAGGGGCGATTTACCCGATCCATGGGAAGCTCATGCAATCATTTCATCTTTGTATAACTGGAGAGATGTTGCTCGTCGTTCAGAAGCCGTATACGATGGTATCGTAAACGCCGTTATTCTGACTGATTCTCAAAGAATGAGACGATACCTTAAATTTGGACGTATTGTCGGCCCACTTTTCTGTTTAGTGTTAGGATTGGCGAGGATTATTATGTGGATGTGTGAGCGATTTGTTCCCAGACATGTAAGAACTAAGAACACTTTTATATCAATTGCAATGTTCTAATCCCACATGTGCTTACGGCCTCCTGTCTTGTGTTCATTTCTAGCTTATAGATACGGTCAAATCCTACCCAGTGAAAGCAACATACAAGATGAAAACTTTATGAGCTCTAATAATACGAAATGAACTGAACGCAATAAACTAGAACTCGTTAGTCAGCTCATTATTTTATAGTATCTTACCGTGAAATAAATAGCTTTATATTTTTAATAGTCAACTCAAATAACCTCGACCTGATTTTTTATGCTTACATGCTAAAGCCGTAACAAATAGCAAATTACATCACACACCATATTATTTTAAATGTATTCAGTACAGAAAAGCTTCAACAACCTCATATACAGTTTATGTTCAGTTATTCTAGGAGCAAGTAATATGTAGGATTGTTAAAGCAGGCATTTATCATTTGTTGTATAAACTACCCACTACAAAGTGTACAAATACTTTTGAGTCCATTTTTATTCTAGTTATCATATCATACCTATTATATAAGCAGTTATATTTGCATTTTCCAGTCCAAGTGTCGTTCATCGTTTCTTTCTCCTCTTCATTTCCTTACCTTACAGTTAGCTACATACTTACGTACAATAATATGTATATAATGACTTCTCTTCGCTTTTCTACACTCACTCACGTTTAACTTTACAAATTCGTCCCTATAATGTGGTTGCTCTCCAGCAGAATAGTTGCTTAATTTTTCTTCAAATTAATCATAAACAACGTAATAAACCGTAGACTAAAGCAAAATTTTATTTTATACAATAATTAACTAGAATACACGCTTAAAATCTTAACGAGGTATGTACTGGTAAAAGATGCCAGAGGAATGTTAATACATGTTATGTTTTACTTTGAAGGAGTACGTAAAGACAAGATTACAATGGTAAGGAAATACGTACATTTTTTCACTTTTTGATCTACTCAAATTGGCTTCTTCATTTGAATGATAGTTATTCAGTTTTGTATGAGTTATAAAACCTTTCACTTCCTCTTGACAAGTAGATGACATTGTTATAATTCTTGTAAGAACTAGAAAGGCTTCTCTTTCCAGCTTTTTCTTCTAAACAGTATAATAGGGCATAACTTGACTTTAGCTGAGCGTATATGATGTGTATGTTTTTGGATGTACTCGTTTCTCCAAAGTCTGCCAATCATGGAGGGGAAAACTTTGCTGCAGCTGAGCTAGGTGAAAGCAAATTGCGTGGAGAAACTTGGGGGCGCATCATATGTTTTAGCTGTCTTGATTGTAGCAGCTTTTGATTTTTGAATGCATATGTAAAATGCTTTGATTGATGAATTATTCTGAAGTACTAATGTTATATGAGTAAATATAGGGTCCCAAGATTTTAAAGTACTCCTGTTTGTGACCCTATATCAGCAAATATTAGCAACTGCATCCGCTTTCATTTTCTTGGGCGTCAGGGTGCTGGGGAGCTTGTGCCTGAAGGTCCACAGCTAGGGTGAAAAATCAATCAGATACAACTGTTAGTTAGCAACTTGCTCATAAAGTTTTTTTTTGTGGATACATACGTGGCATAAATCAGATCAGCTAAAAGTATTGTGTGAAGGAAGTAAATAGACATCAATCATGATAACATAATCAGCAAATCAAGCCGAAACTTTATGCGCACGCAAAAATATGCAGTTCTAGACAAAAGTGGTTTAAGCCGAAGAAAATACTAAAAAATAAAAGCATGATTGTTTCTTTCTTACATATCTTAGTTAACAAGTTAAGGTAATAGATTTTATTGACAAATACATTCGATTTTATTACGTTGTAAATAAAACATGGAAATCATTTTAAAAAGTGAAATGGTAACATGGCCACTTCGTTTTCAAATCAGTTTATCTGAATTGTAAGTGTATCAAACCGCGTACCAACTGGTCGCATATACCCCGTTTGACACAGTTTCCTCGAAACTGTTTGACTTATCTTTGAGAGAAAACTTGGACGGTTACTCTTTAATCATCAATTTCATTTGCTTTTGGCATATAATATAGTAGTATATAATCTTTGGCCCTTCACATGTTGAGTTGGCATTTGATCATTAAAAATGGACGAATACAATTGATTATTGATAAAGAGGTCTTTATATATGATAAACTCGGAAACGCGTAAAAACATTAATTCATGTTAACATTAATTGTCATTATATAACAGCACCGGATATTAAACAATACTTTTTTTTACCTGTCTTTTGTTTTGGAGATAGATACTAAAATAGTTTGCTGTATGGACACTAAACTAATCTACTCAATTAAAAATTCTAACACAGACCACAACCGCAACCCCCACAATAAAATTACGAATAGTATCAAAACATTCGTTTCTCAGTTTTTTGAGACAAGAAAATATACTTATCAATGTAACTTTAGTATTTTGAAATAGAGCGATTTTTCGATATGGTATTTACAATATGGAGCTACCAAAAAGGTACCGCAAGCCAAAAGCTATCAGAGCTATATAATCACAACGAAAAAATGAATTTGTTTATAACGAAAAGACAATGTAACGACGAGCAGCATATTAAACACAACACAAAGACTCAACCCAAACTCAACTAGTGCATATCATGATTTTTGGTACCGTTAGAAATAGAAA
>JAQGAP010001804.1:0-17923 GCA_034697805.1 Orchesella bifasciata
CAGATCTGTGTAACGAGGCTTCAATGGTCACCGGGTATTCCAAGTGGACTCTCCTGTGCAGCGCCGTAGCTGCCTACATCATGGTTCACCTGTTCTATTGAATATTTGTCTGCCATCCTCCTTCTACAATTTTCTTATTACCTCATAAAATTATCTGAATCATGAATACTACTATTTTGAATCAAATATTACCTTTATCTACCTTATCAATAATTCAATTTATCTATGGAAATGGCTTCGAGCTTGCCTTCCAGCAACAAAAACAGAGATTGCTGTTTGTTGTGTAATTCAAAATGAATATATGTTATTCTTAGTTGTTCTTTTGTGAATGATTTAATAAAGAATACATTGCCAATGAAGGGATACGTGATTCGTAATCGTCATTCTAAAATACATTCAAGATGATTTTCAAACTGATGTTATCAAGAGTTATTTAAAACATAAAACTATGAAAGCTAAACTAATATGGGTATATAGATTTATGGATCCTTAGTTGTATTATTTAGCCTATTTATAAGTACAATTAATAAGTTTTAGTAAATTCTAAATGGGTTCAAGTCCGTAGGGATCTGCTTATCATCACACAATGCCCCAGTTTGGTTAGCTAACGTCCAGTAGCGAAGACGTACAACATGAGCAGCTTGCTTCGGTTGAAGTTCTCGTAAAGATCCCTTTCATGCAGCCCCAAGGTCGAAATGTTGCTGCAGACTGCAGTTGAAAGAGTTGTTGACAGAACAAAATTTTAGAAAAAGTTAATGAAAAAGAATTGGTACCCCTGTGGTGTAGCGAAATCCGCAAAATTCCATGTCATTTCCCAGTAAAATATGGCACTTCCTCCCGGACCTCATCAAATGCTTTGAAATTCTTTCTGTCCAAACGCATGAAGGGCTATATAAGGAAGATGTTTGATGGATGGAAAATCAATTAAAGACTTGAAATTGAATATCATAAATTATGATTCATAACCTGATGCATTCCTGAAACGCTTCCAGCTCCATATTCCGAGATAAGAAAGGGCTTCTTGTAGCTCTTGAACCAACTTTTGCAAACCAATCTAAATAAATGTGTTCAGCTTAAGCAAATTAGCTTTTTTGCCTGTCTGTGTAATTTTTTCTCCGTTTTTGCTACACTAACAACATCAAGTATTTAAAACTATCGTAACTTACATATTTATTGGTTCTATCAGGTTAATACATACTGATACGTTTCCCTCTCTAGTCTCTAGTCCATAATTTTTTTCATAATTCAACAATGAATACTAAATCCATTTTACTCAAGCCGATGCCCAAACTTCTCAAAACCGTTACTCGCGATTGAAACATCTTAACATTATCTGTCATCTTATTGTGAACATGAGTACTATCTCAGTAAACCAAAAAACCGTAGCATTGTATTGTTTCTAAAATTACTAGATGGCCCACCACATCCTGCTAGCAAAAAATACATAGGCCAATAGACAAGTGCAGTGTCCATCGTGTGTTTTTATCCATACGGTTGAATGTTCAGTTGACTTTTGAATTTGATATATGCAGAATATGTATGAAATTAGCTAACTTTTAATTTTAATGAACCACAATCTTTCGTCATATTCTTCATTCTTGAGCAGAGATAGAATATATGCATTATATAACGATACAACATAACATCAACCTACAAGATCATCATATATTTCGTTGTTGCCCCAATCCACAAACAAGCAATACTGAACGTATCTTATACATATATCCAAAAAGTATTCGTATATACCAAAACCATACACTGTATGAATGAGAGGATGACAGCCCTGTAAAAAAGTTATACACAAGTCAATCCTATACGGAAATATAGGGAACTCCTAAGCTCTATAGCTCTAGTCCATCCAGGCTTGATAGGTAGATGCATAATGTAAATTTCAGAGTGGTTGATTTATATGACTTTTAACAATGCAATCTACCCCTCAGCTCATTAAATTAAGTACAGTTAAGTAAGCATAAAAGTAGCACATAACATCTTTACTGATTAATGATATTGATGTCTCTAGTCGAATAGGACCTTGTATATTTGATATTGTCTTATCAAGCGTCATGCTACTCAGCATCTGGACGTGAATAGCGTAATAAGTATGTGATGTAGTAATAGTAATGTTGCATGGTCATGCTAGATGATAAACTTACGTGGACATAGATTCATCAGAGGCGAAAGGCATATTACAACATTTTGCATTTAGTGTTTCATTCAAGTCAGATGAGACAGTGTGTGTTGTAGTATAGTAGTAAGTAGTGTATACGTACGTAAATACGTGTATCTGTACTTTCCAGAATGTGTGGGATCATCAAATTGCACAAAATTGAAGGATATTGCGAGTGATTATTTGGGTTCGTCAGCTTTCAATCCTATCATCATCCCATCATCATCATTCATCCTTTGAGGAAGAACTAAAGGATGTTTTGAAAATATCAGATATCATCAGCTAACAGCATAACAACAATTGGTTAAGGACGGACAGCTTCATTTACTCTGGTTTGTGGTGGACGTGTTTTCTTGTTGTGGGAATTTTTCTTTAGTTATTTACAACGTAAGACATCTGACATCCGAAAACAATCAAGGAGAAAGTAAGTGGGGCTAATTGATGGGTTTGGGTAGATCAGTTTTCTCTTTAAATGTATATCCTCCATTTGATTTTGTGGTGACAAGGGTCATGGATTGACGTTGCTAATTTTGGCACGCGACCTCGATCATTTTGGAACCATGGGTTTCGCAAGTTAATTTATTATTTAAATTTTGCAATTTAGAGTTGTAAATGTCGCACGAACTCCTTTTTGACTAGTTTGCTATTGGCTGAAGTGTGTATTTTATTGAGTCATTTTATTCGACTTACAACTTAATTTCTAACGAAGTTTTTAGCTAGATTACATTGTAGATAGAAGAGGACCGAAGCTTTGATTATGTCTGTAAGTAATTTCAAAAGTTACAAGTGTGCCACACCTTGAACCTTGAAGAATTGAACTTGCAGTGGAGGAAATAGTTTTTATTGATTGATATCTCAATTTCTCACACTCTGTCCGATAATCTAATTCTCATATAATAATAGTTAGAACTTGTTAGGAAATTAAAGAGTTACACGGGGGGTTTAATTTAAGCTAGTAACTATCATTTTATAGCTCTAATTGAATTGTAATTTTCTCAGGATAATTCAGACATTGAGATGGCAGAACAAAACGACAACAGTGCTGGTGTAGATTCTACTTCCACGAAGGAATTAATGAATATCACCGTCAAAACTCCTAAGGAGCAGCATGTTATAGAAATCAGCACCACAGCTTCAGTTAGCGAAGTAAGTACTCAAGGAATTTAATATTATTGAATTAGTTATTGTTCCATTCGATCGTAAATACGTGGACGTGATTTTTAAAAAAAAACTTCAACTTTGCAGTTTCGTACGAAGGTGGCTGCAAAATTTAGCCAGGCAGAAGAACAATTGTGTCTTATTTTCGCTGGAAAAATTATGAAGGACGCTGAAACTTTACTTCATCATAAATTGGCGGATGGATATGTAGTACATCTCGTAATTAAGTCGTCGGCTCGTGGACCTCAGGATCCGTCGAGCAGTAGTTCTTCTGCTACTACTCCAAATGCTACAAGTCCAAATGCAACTAACAATACATCTTCAAATCAATCTACTCCAACTCCTCCTAGTAAGATCAAATGCAAATAATGTACTGTGTTTCCTGCAGGCAGAGAAACAAGTATGCATTAAATTCACTGTTTTCTTTAGATCCTGGCAATTTGTTTGGAGCGTTTGGGCTTCCGAGTCTAGGGGCACTTTCTGGAGGAGGATTAGGCGGAAATATGCAGAATTTACATGATCGAGTTCAACAAGAGCTCATGACAAACCCTGACATGCTCCGCCAAGTTCTGGACAGTCCTATTGTTCAAAGTATGATGAACAGTCCAGAAATTATCAGGACAATGCTTAGTGCAAATCCTCAAATACAACAACTTATGGAGGTAAGGATTTTATATTTATAATTTTTACCGTCCTTTTCCAAGTAAAAATAATTTTTATTTATTCTGAAAATGAGAATTTAATAAATACGAAATATTTTTGTAGCGAAATCCCGAGTTAACTCATGTGCTAAACAATCCTGAAATATTGAGGCAAAGTATGGAGTTGGCAAGAAATCCGGCTGCCTTTCAAGAACTGATGCGTACCCAGGATCGAGCGCTTTCAAATCTTGAAAGTATTCCTGGAGGTTATAATGCATTACAGAGGATGTACCGTGATATTCAAGAGCCAATGTTGAATGCCGTCCAGGAGAGGTAAATTATGTTATTACTGATGAAGAGAGAAGCAAATTCTAAGGTATAATATAGACTAGGCTTATTTCACGGTTGGTTATCTTTCGTCTGTTACAGACTGGCAGGAAACCCATTCGCCGGTCTGGTAGATAGCACTACAGATAGGAATCCACAGCAAGGCGTTGAAAATAGAAATCCGTTGCCTAACCCGTGGGCCCCGCAATCTCCGAATAGCCCTGCCAGCGCTACTGCAAATGCGACAGGAGGTGGTGGTAATGCCGCGACTACTCCAACTGGCGGTGGAAGTACAGCTGGAACTGGGGGAGGGTCAAATAATCTGCTGCAATTTATGATGCAAAATAACTCGGGGATGCAAAATCTCCTTAGCACTCCTTATACACAGAATTTGTTGGATAGTCTAATTGGTAATCCAGACCTGGCACAGCAGCTGATGGGAGCTAACCCGTTATTTGCTGGCAATCCACAAATGCAGGAACATTTAAGGGAAATGACTCCAAGACTTTTAAATCAACTGCGAGACCCAGAGTTCCAACAGGTGCTTTCTAACCCAGCAGCATTGCAAGCTATAATGCAGATTCAACAAGGAATAGAACAACTAAGAGTAGCAGCACCAAACTTTGCCAGAAAGTAAACATACAACTGTATTAGTAAATGTATTTTACCATTTTTAATTTGGTTGTGCTAGAATTAATGTGGAATTATATTATTTTTTTACGATAAACAGCCTAGGATTTGGTGCCCCACTAGTTCCTCCTACAGCTCCATCTGCGACCAGTCCTGCTTCCGCGACGCCAGCTGCCACAGCAACTGCACCTGCGTCAGCTGAAAATAATGCAACACCTGCAGGTGGAGTAGCAGCAAGTCCTAATGTAACATCATCGACGGGAAGCGCTGCTACGCCAACTCCTCCTAACCCTTTTGCTAACTTGGGAAATCTGAATCGAGATACTTTGAATCAGTTTATGTCAACAATGGTTAGTTATTTTTTTATAGAGAGATTGACATTTTGATTGCTCTGTGGGACTCTTGTCTGATATTATTATTGGGAAATATGTTTATAATTAGAAAATATGATTGTTTTTAGATATCATCCCTCGCCCAACAGAGTGATGTCGCTGGAGGTGCGGGGCTTGCAGGGTTGTTGAACAATAGTCAAGGTCCTCAAGTTCCACCAGAGGAAAGATACAGTACACAATTAGAACAACTGTCTGGAATGGGTTTCGTAAACAGGGAAGCCAACTTACAAGCATTGATAGCTACTTTCGGAGATATCAATGCCGCAGTAGAACGCTTGCTCGGTAGTAACCAAAACTTTCCCCAGTCATAATGCGACAACAAAAAGGAAAAATGGGTTATAGGTAAATGCTGTACACAATGGTGAGAAAAATGCACCGCCTTGCATCGGGAAATTAAGAAATGCTGCTGCAATATATCTTTTAAATTTAACGATTTCAAGACTTTTTGAACACGATAAAGTATCAAATTTAAATTTATCTCTATTGCATGTGTGTCTGTATGTCTCACTGTTGTTTACTGCTTAATTTATAGCCATGCTATTTAAATCTTTTTATGATAATATTCTATGTGTAAAATCATAGACGTTAGCTGACTACGATTATAACGTATTGTATGCGTAAGTTTTCGTTCTAAGTTATAGAAAGTAGACTATTATATTACACTAAATTACATTATTATTATTATTATTATGTTCTAAAAACGTGGCGTTGTTGGTTTATCGCACTCTTTACCTGCTACAGTTGGCTTTTCAATGTTAAGAAGCAATAAATTACGGCCAGCCTAACGACGCTGCAAAATGTATATTTGTGTTGGATCTATCTGTGAAATAATTTAATTGATTTTTTTTCTCGACAATCGGCTGAAGAAGTTAAGGTATACGTATACAAGTAATTTGGCAAGGAATGCATAATCGAATGGTTTTGAAGCATTCAATAGTCTATGAGTTGGAGGTCTTGTCAAATCAGTGCATTACCTCTATGGCTCATGTTTTGCATGACTCGATTTTAACAGTCATTTCTGCTTACTATTTTTAATCAAACCATCCTTTCAACTATGCAATTTAATTAAACTTATTTATTCATTTCACGTTTCTTTCGGAGTTGATTCAATAGCATCGCATAATATCACAATATGAAGGCACTTTTATTTAACTTAGGCATGCAGTCTTAATATTATTGTTTAAGTATTTTTAACAAAACAAAATGAACAATGTTTTTGACTTATAACTTTCTTCAAATAAGTAGGCAAAGACTAATAAATACATAACTGCATATTCCATTGTTAACAGACATTATTACGTTATTCCAAAGTATCAAGTCTATTCTAGCAATGGAATTTAGTGTAAAAACCGGTAGAAAAAAACTAAAACTGTACAAAAATACTAATCAATCATTGCTTCTTATTGCTACTCAGTTGCGCGTTTTGATCGACTCCTTCCTTGTTAATCTGGGAACATAAATATCACTCCACAAATAACAGCAAACCCTGTGATGAGACTGAGTAATTTGGGAAGGTGTAGATGCCCTGATCTAAACTCATGGGGTAGTACTTCCAAAAATGTGACATAAAGGAATGTCCCAGCTGCCATGCCTTGCAAAGATCCAACTAGTAGAGATCCATTTAACGACTCCAAATGCGTTATCCATAACCCTATTGCGATTCCCAACGGAGATGTGAGAGCAAAAATTAGTCCACACATTCCAGCTTTAATGGGACGTAAAGGACTCTGGGAGAGTGTTAAACCCAAACTGAATGCAATCACGATTTTGTGTATTATGAGGGCCCCGGTAATCTGTAAAATTTAGTTACAGTAGACAAATCATTAAAAATAATCAAATGAATAGGCATAGAAAATCATTGTCTGTGCAAAATGATACATACCTGAAGAACATTTTCAACAGTACTTTGCACTCCAATAGCAATGCCTTCAAAGGTGGAATGAATGGACAATGCGAATATCATAGCAAACGCTCTGATGGTTGCATTTTGGCCATGATTGACAATTTCGCTGGGAGTATCATCCGCAATGACTCCGCCACTTTCATCTCCAAGTATGGGCTGCCTTTCACTGCTCATCACCCGAAAGTCCCTTTCTCTTGCATCAGAAATTATCTGCTCAATAGTGAGAAGGAAGAAAAAGCCCATAGCTGTAAAGGGACGACAATAATAGGAGACCCGTAAAACAATCGAAAATCCCAACTCATGAAAATAGACTTCCCCAATTTAAGACTTAATTACTTTTTAAATGATAAATAACTAATACTTTTTACCAATTGTAAACTCTGCAAATGGGAACTTCTGATCCGGGTCCACTGTCTGCATAGCCTGCATAAAGAAACAAGTTAGTGAATATACTTGTCACACAAAAATTGAAAGCATCACACTCCTAAAATCATTTCTTACTTGCGAGACAGAATCCCGCACGTCTGGAAAAAGATGAAGAAGACATGTTCCAAGGAAAATCCCAGCAGCGAAACAGTTCAAAATACTAACAACTGCCGCATATCTGAAAATAGTTTTCAAAATTTTGATTTGTCACAAATGGATTGCATATTGTATATTTATCGCATAGTATGTATTTGAGTAAGGCAATACTTGCCTATCGGAATGGTAAAGATCGACCCCACTTGCATGTGCAGTTGATGTAAATTTCAAAGGAAGCAGCACACAAAATAAAACTATTAAAAACATGCAAAGAATAACGATTTCTTTTATGAAATTTAGATCCATGATGATGATGATGCTAATGTCTCAACTAGCCCTTCAAAAATTTGTTCTCCGGAGCATAAGAGAGTTTGTCACACACTCGACAAATTTTTTTCACGCTTTTAACTTCTTAACCTAAACCAGACTGATTTCAATTTACACATTTTATGAGCGTGTATCACAATAAAATGATCTGCAAGGGGAAATCAGATATGTTTCCATTCAAGTTAGCCTGCCTTGATGCCCTTTCCGGAACACAATTCTCTATACGCGGAGCAGCCCCTCATTCATCTGAAATGATTTACTGGACACTTGATGTAGTATCGTGTCAACCTCTGTTCCATGATTAACAGCAAAAGTTTAAACATAAGGCAGTTTCTAGGCTAGCTGCTTATCTTTTCTATTACTAGTATAGGTTACATGATGAACTCATTTTCCTCTCTTCAGAAAAACAAAAATTAAAGTGATCTGGTGCTCTTAATCCGCATATAAATACATGTGTTTTCGTGAACACTTCCAAACTGCGGTGGCATTGTCAAAGGAGAAAATAGTGTATGCACATATAAACAGAAAAGTGCATCAACAGATTGGCTATACAGTGAGAAGGATATAATATAGATGATTCAGAGGATCACATGAGTCGTGGGCAGATTCCAGTCTATAGGTATATTCATTCATGTACGTTTTATCCTATCAGTCCTTCCTTATAGTTTTAGGGATATGCATAATACATATTATGCTAGTTCTGTACATTCGTGCAAGTGTAGGTTAGTTATGGACATGCACTTCTTGCAACAAGTCACAAACCTAAACTCACGTTGGACATTGGAGCTTGGATAATATGCCCATGCACGTAATGATTCAGAAATCAGTTTACAATGAAAGTTAGTGTGATTCAGCCAACTGAACTAAATGTTTGTACTTTGAGAGAGGCGTATATTATATTGTACTTTGACTTTGATCTAACCAACTGAGTTGTTGTGTTTTACATATTTGTTGGCTAATGTTCTTTTAACGAGGATTTCTCATTAGTCATTCCATACTTGCGCGATGATAAAATAGGTTAAAACGAAATTTAATTCCATGTTTGTATGATTTAAGCTAAATTGTTTAAACGTCCCCAATTTTTACTTTCAGCTTTGGAATTTTTCCCATTTACATACATCCAACAAACAAGGAAAAAATCTAATATCTACACACGCCTGAAGAAAGGTACAAAGATCTCTTATTTCACTTCCGTAAAGAATTGATATTTCTTTAGGATTATCACTTTTCCCCATTCAAAAAGTCACAATACTTTTGTATCATAATCCGAGCTGACATAACATGGATGCTATAATTTATGAAATCAGGGAGTATCAGAATAGGCTCATACATAATAAATAGTTATTTTCCTCTTCCTCTCTTAATCCTGAAAACCTTCCCGTTTGAGTTTACTTTTCAATTATTATGCACAATAGATTTGATAAAGCTTCTTCTCACGTCGGTCTAAATTATCGATTATGTAATATGTCCATCTCTAAGAATCCTCGAACTATCATACTATATTATCCAAACCTATAATATTATTCACAATGAATTCTAAATGCATTGTTCTCTCCCAGAAATTCGTTTGTATAAAATGTTACTGTTACTGTTTGTATAAGATCTTTCTAGTAAACAGCTATCATTCATGTCACACGTACTCCTCCTTTTAAAAACAAAACTGGCATCACTGACATAAATTTTTCTGAGCAATGATTGGGAAAGACTTAATTCTTCTTGCTTGACAGTTTTTTACGAATCATTCATTGCATGCAATAGTGCAAGAAAGACTTTTACCATTCTTTAAATGCCCCTGTATGCGACTGTGACTGACTGACTGTATTATAAATGAAATGAAGTAGCGAATCAAAAATATGCCAAGTCTTTATGGAATCAGAAATGAATGATAAAAACTGCATTAAGATTGGCATTGCTTTTCGTCTCACAGACAGAGCATGGATTTGTGTTATCTAGAAATGATTACTGCTTTACAAATGAAATGAACATCCTTTTGACAGTTTTCAGTCCTTGACTTGATGGATGCATGATTGGTGGGTAATGAACTATATGAATTTATTCTCCGGCCTCTTTTTGAGAAGCCAAGGAATACCTCGATCTGTTTGTGATGTCTGACTGCATGTGTTTAATTTTATGGGTTTTTAAAACGGCATTCATGTGTTGAATGATTGAAGAACAATACGTACATGGAAAGAAATGCAATTGAATTGCTTTATCTCTCAGACTGACGATGAGTGACTGAGGTTTTTAGTGTATAAATATGCATACGTTAATGTAACAAAAACAACACGGAGAAGTTACATTATATGAATTTATATTTGTATATTTTACAGATTTCAGCATTGCACATCTCAATTCGCATAAGTAAATGTGAGCCTGAGTCGGGGACCACACCCTTTCAAAATGCTCTGTTTATGTTTCATGGTGAAAAGTTCGAATTTGCAGAACATCTTATCAGGAGATGGTGAGTAGTCGACTGCGAGTTAAAATCTTGGAAAGAGCTAACAAAGCGATTTCGGTAAGAAATTGTTCAGACAAGTTGCACGGAACATTTTACTAACTAAACAGGCTTGGTGGAATGGAATGTCAGGGTATAGCAATATAATTGGCGATATGCGAGTTGACTTATAGCTTACAGCCTTGTCTGTTTTATATACCATTGTTTCAAGTTCTACGTCTAACTTTTTCTTGGAATCGACATCGACGAGTTTCAACCACCAAAAGACAATGAGATGAGCCAGAAAAATCCAGTTTCAAGTTTGTTAAAGGTTTAGTTTTGTTTGTGACTTTGTGAGTTATTGGGAGTTTTCTCAGCTCCACAAAAAAAGTACCACAAACAGCTAAAACAACTGAAGAGTTCTGGTGGTCGTGCTGTCCAAAATTTCAGTGTACGAAACGGTTAAACTTTGCTAATATCAAATTCTAAATGGACAAAGAGTAACCATTCGCTAATAATCGTAGCTCGTTTCGCTTTCTCCTGTCTGTAACAATAGAAAAGAATGTGGGAATGAGCTCATATTTTTTGGAGTGGGTATCCAGTTACATGTAGTGTAGTTACCTGATAATTGAGAACACTAGGCTCTGTTGTAATCTGATACTAGCATAGCATGCAATATTGTGAATATTTCAGATTTCATACACAAAAAATTTTTAGTTTGCAGAAGAAGCAAACGAAACTTTTCCTTATATCCCAAAAAAAAACTTTTCAACAAACGCATGAAGTTGTAAAATAAACTACCAAAATGGTCAACTTATAAGTTTTAACAATACATACTAAAAGCTCACAATCCTTAAAGTTATATAAAAAGAGTTATAACATAGCAAATTATCTGCATACAAATGATATAGGCTGATAATGCTGTATCGTGCAGGTCCAAAGTCCATCTCTGATGCGTTGAGTTTTGTAGTACATTTTCCCCATCCAGCCATACCATAATATTGACGTGTGCGTAAAGTAGAAGCGGCAGTAAGTTGTGTGTGTGGATCTGAGGGAATGTTTATAAGCTAAAAGATGCAGATACCTGAGATATAAGAAAACATCTGAAAAACTTGATGTTAAAAACCTTGTGAATATTCATGACTTCCTTTTCCTGTAATTTTACACATAGCTCACCAGAAACACGCATTGATTTTATAGTATAATTAGTGATTAGTATAAATACAGGTGTTATTGTACTCCCAAGAAATTGGAGGATCGGTATTTCGAAATGTCAAATGGGTAAAATAATGACATTCCGTTCTTGCAATAGGTTAGATAACTAGGTCTCATTCTTTATCCACATTTTATGTGGAAAATTAATATCGTTGTTCTCTTGATTGAAGGTCTGTCGGTGTCGGTACCCAAAGAAGCTGACGAGTGACCAATGTCCAAAATGCCACCAAGTGATTCGGAAGAAGCTGATGCAGCCCACCGTAGATTTCATTCGGTTGGAAAGTCATCAACTGATTCGAATCTTGGACCGAAAGACCATTTCGGGGGGAGTGGAAAGACGGAGGATGACGAGAATGAGAATAGTGGGATTGCCATCGCGTCATCATCCACTCCGTTAAACTTAGAAAAATCAGACTATGGGTCTACCGTACTGGATTTAACGGGGGTTGTCAAGCAAGATGCTCAACAAAGTTCGCCCATGCAGAGTCCCCCGTTTAAAGAGGAGCAGTTTGGATTTGATTTTCGATTTTTGAAACGATTTTATCGGTTGCATGGACTGCTGTTCCTCAGCCTCTGCTCCGTGTCTACCTTGCTATTTGTCTTCCTATTATGTTTAGTTCTTTTACGTAAGCGTTTCTGATGTCATGAGTATGTACTTAAGATGGAAATCAAGAAGGGCTTAACTACGTATCTAAAAACTTTAATTTTCTTTTTGCAGAAGAATATATTATATATCAAGTGGGATTGATTGCGAGTGGATATTACAAAACACTTGGTGATAAAGATCTGCCAGGATTCTGGATTCAGACAAGAAATTCCATGGGACTGATTTTAGCAGTATCATTTGTAAGCTTTGTTTAGCTACTTTCCACCCTTGAAGACGTGTTCTATTCGAATGATAGTAGATTACTATCAAATTAATTTCGTTTGTGTAGATCAAAAGTTCAACGCAGTATACACAGAAAATTTTAACAGTTACATTCCGGAAATTCCTATGCAGAGCTGCACATCGTATTTATTTCGCTGATATCCATTTCTACCAACTCAATGTGTTGGACAAGGCGATTGATAACCCGTAATTCCTAAGATCTTATAATAAGTTTACTAAAATGTATGTCCGTTTGTATTAGGAGCAGTAATCTTAAAATCAATTTCTTCTTCCAGAGACCAACGTATGACGCAAGACATAGATAAATTTTGCTCAACGTATTGTGATGTATTGCCGAGACTTATCATTTCTCCGTTCACAATAGGCTACTACTGCTATCAAGGCTATCTGAGGTAACAATTCATTACCGTGTGAAGTGTGTTATGCTTTGGAATTGGAAGTGTACTCATCTAACTTGTATCTAGGTCTGGGTGGCAGGGACCAGTTGGCTGCTTTGGATTCTTTCTTGCCTCTACTTGCTTTAACAAACTATTAATGACTCCCATTGTCAGGTTTGTGGTAATGCAGGAAAAATGTGAAGGAGATTTCAGGTATTAACAAACATTGTATTAAATTCCATTCTTGCATTTAAGATTTGTAGTTGCGGTTTGCGGTCAAATTTAATTTATCAAATATTTCTTGACTCACAGATTCTTACACATGCTCGTGCGGGTTTATTCAGAATCCATAGCATTCCAGCAAGCATCTTTGGTCGAAGAAGCAAAAGTTGAAGATGCGCTTGATAAATTGATACAAACTCAACATTCCCTTTATTTGCGCCAGTACATTTTGAGCTTTTCTGTGAACTTTATTGATTATATTGGTTCAATATTCAGTTATCTCATGCTTGCCATCCCTATTTTTTCGGGTCATTATGACGATTTGACTCCGTCTGAATTGGGTTCTCTCATCAGTCAGGTATTTGCTAAATACAAGTTTCTATAAAAACACAATGTGAATTGAGAGGCCTTATCAATACAAATGTTTACCTTTTGTATACAGAATGCCTTCATTCTCATCTACCTTATATACACTTTTACAAGTCTGGTGAACATCTCTGGCCAATTCACGGACATTGCCGGTGTAACACATCGTATTGCTCAACTTTTGGAGAGACTAAATGCACTTGAGGATTTCTGGAGGGACCTTTATCCAGACGAGTTTGAGAGAACTTTGAGCTCTACGGCACTTTTTGAACACTGGATCCGCCGAAGGCAAAAGCAATCGGAATTGAGTGCTTACAATAGTTCCAATACGAATGAAAAAGCAAGCAATGCCAGAAATGATACATTTGCCAATGATGGAGTAAAGCTTCCTATATGGACGCTGGAAAATTTATCATTCTCTCCGCCTATGAGGGAAGAACCGTTGATAACAAACTTAAATCTTCAGTTAGTGGTTGGAGAATCAGTACTTATAACTGGTTCAAGTTCAACAGGTACATACAAAAAAAAACATTGGGTGTTGTTGAAAATGCGGAAGTTTGTATGAACCAAATAAAAATTTGTTGTTTCCAGGAAAAACGAGTATACTTCGGGTGTTACGTGGCTTATGGCCACACACTGATGGGAATTTGAAACGCCACTATCCTCCCGGACCCCATGGAGTCTACTTTTGTCCTCAAAAGGGTTATTTAACATTGGGAACGTTGAGAGAACAGGTAAAACACAGACACTTGGAAAGACTAGTTGACTTACAATAAAGTTCTAAATAGGATAACTCATTCGATTCTTGTTCTACAGATCAGCTTTCCGTTGTACCCCGATCAAAAATCAAAGGACGACAAATTAATATTATACTATATTGAGCAATTGAGACTGAATTCACTTGTCGAGAGAGTTGGTGGCTTGGATGTGGCTTGCAGTTGGAGTGTGTAAGTGAAAGTGATATCATTCAAATACTGTTCCATTGTAAAAAAAAAAGCATCGGTTTTAATACAGTTGCCTATTATGCTGTAACAGGTTTGACAGTCTTTCACCAGGAGAGATGCAAAGACTTTGTATTTTACGAATATTTTATCATCGACCAGTTGTAGCTGTGTTGGATGAAGTCACTAGTGCCTTATCCTTAGACATGGAAGAATTTGTCTATACTGAATTGAAACGACTTGGAATAACTCTTATCAGTGTTGGTCATAGAGAGTCCATACGTAAATATCATGAGAAGCAGCTTATTTTAACGGGTGATAGTGGATGGGAACTTCATTCCATTGATTAAAGCAACTTAATGACTGAATATGTAATAATGTAGTTTTAGGATTCAGATTACAATTCAGATAACAGTTCATGATAGAATTTGATAAAATTAGCATACCCAAATAAAACTTTATTCCAATGTTTTGAAGCAACTTAATGACTGACCATGAGTTATAATGATGTAGTTTTATGCTTCAGAATAATAATTTATTGACCGAATTTTAATAAAATTCACATATTGAACCAAAGTTTTAAATTGACCTTATCATTCATTTTTTACTAACATTCCATGGAAAGCCTCTACAATACAAAAAGTCCTGCACATTATGGCAAATATAGTATGCATTTGTCATTGCTGCAAAATACACAAACCAAATAGCAAAGTTGCTTAAGTATTTCAGAGGCTTAAAACACGTAATGACTGCATCATAAACTACGATAAAAGGATTGCGAACCTGCTTCCCCAAAAACATCACAGATCTCTCTGTTACGTCGACCTGTAAATATAAAATGTATGTAAATTTGTGCCTGGACTGCACCTTTATTATGTACCTTTAGGTACATATTAAGATCACTCTGTATCGCGTCGTCTGTCGTCGTCTGTCTGTCTGTCTGTGGGCACGATAACTTTCGAACCGCTTGACTTTTTGAAATTCTGATTTCACCAGTCAATAGATAAGGTCAAAGCGGAAAATGTGTTCGAAGATGGGTTACCTCAAAGTGATATTCACTGGTAATGTCTATGGCAATTGGTGAGGCGTTTAACAAGTATTGACATGGTTCGTTAGACCCTGGCCCCAAGATTCGGGACAGAAAATATTTCAAAAAAAGAAATTCCATTGTAATAATCTGAAGTATCATAACAACGGTAATTCTGCACGCGTTGGTTCGGAAAATTACAAATGACAAATGTTCACCTTATCATTTTCTGTCCCGAATATTTGCGCCCACAAAATGCATTGAAATCTGAGCCTCGTCAACACTTGTTAAACAGCCTACCAATTGCCATTAAATTACCAGTGTAGTCATTTTGGGTTATCTGGGGTCACGGGAACAAGGTCAACTGATAAGCTAAACTAATCATAGAGGTAACAATATATATATAAGCTAGTAAATATAGAGGAGAAAACCTATGATTTATGTGGAAATAGGAGTTAACGTTACTTCAAAAAATTGGTTGTTATTGGACAGATTTCAGCCAGTCCATGACGACTATGATAACCATCGGAGGAGCTTTCTAACAAGATAAGCTGCTCTTCTTACCCGAAAACTTCTCCAAGGGTTATCGTAGTCGTCATGGACCGACTGAAATCTGTCCAATAACAACCGAAATTTTGTCTTCTGTACATTGTATGAGCGACCACAAAAAGGCTTGGGTTACTTATCTATAGTTATGTATTATATATATAATATCTTTGAAACTAATATGATAAGCGTCACATATAGCTTGTGATATATCATTCGAAAGCTACTGCAGTGCTGATTATGAATATGGATTTCAAATTTAAATCAGAACTTCCGACCAGGTTCGAAAGTCACGATTAATGGTTTCGAATGACTAAATGGCTTGTATTATATCATTCGAAAGCTACTGCAGTGTTGATTTTAAATATGCAGTCAGACAGTCAATCAAGGTCAAAGGTCACGCACAAATGGCACTTGGGTCGTGATGTATCAAATGAAAGCTAGTTTATAGAAAATTTCATTTATGATTCCCAAGTAACAAATTACGTAATTAAATTGTCTAAAGGTACATGGCTATATCTCGAATTGGCGGGTTTATTCTTAATACATTTAACTGATACATCTTTTAACTTATTGTAATACTTAACGTTAAAAAGTTACCCCGTTCTTTCTTTTTAGTTGGTTTTTTAGCTCCTCCTTTCCCGACTTGGGCTGAGTTTGGATTTGGTGAAGGTGATTTTTCGTCTTCCGCATTTCCTTCGCCCTATAAAATGATATGCTCAAATGAATTTAAATGTTACATTGTAATACACTCTGCAGTATTAAAATGAATCCAATCTAAAAGAGTTGACATATTACCTCGTTTTCCATTTTAACCTTACTGGAACTTTAGACTTGAACCCATACCAAGAAAAGTATCATGAAAAGTTTTTTATTATTGTCTATAAAAGTAGGCGTATGTAATAAAAGCCTTATGGCGTTTGATCAATATCCATCGAAGCTAGGACGAATATGAATTTTCATCATATAAAACTGCATCATGCGTACTGGAAACGTACTGGAATCTTTTAAATAAGGTGGTATAAAAGGTGCTACATTGAATTTAATTGTCATAATTAAAAACTCTAAGTTTATTATAGCAAGTTAATGCTATATGGAATCGCCAGGAAAATGAGATATTTTTCCAAGATTGCCACAATGCTTTATGCCACAATGATCTATTTTGTCATTTTATTTATATTTATGTCATTGAAGGTATCTGAAAGCCATGTCTTTCTAGAGAACAAAGTCGCACTTAGTTCATCGCATACAACTGAAAGGCTCATTGTAAACTTATACTTATAAGAAGACACTTATGAAATTCAATTACTTACACTAAATCCTTTATAGTAAGAATGTTTTGAATCTTATCTCGGGTCGTGTACCAAGTAAAGGGAAGTTTTCTTATTGCTACGTATGATTTACAAATAAAGATGTTCCAGATTTTACTGCATGACATCAACTACATTTTTTCCTTACATGTACTATAAAATAAAATATTATTAATATCTTCAATTCCTCATTTCATCTCCACATAATTATTTGACTTGAAGATAAGGAAACTGTTGCGAGACTCAGTTAATAAACATCAGTCTAATAAAACAGTCTTAACGATTTCCGTTGAAGTAATTTCCATGATGTAACCAACCTCTCCATTCCCTACCGCTCTGGTTTCACAAATATTTTTCTACCAAGTAAATCCATGCATGCATGGATTAGTAAGACCCATTAAAATTACGTATACTCATGAAAAGGTCATGAATCATGATAATGAAACTGATAGGATTATCCACTCTATTAAAAAAGCTATCTGTCCTTCAAAATATCCTTGCCCATTAGAAAAAGAACTTTTTCCGTCAC
>JAQGAP010001805.1:0-17907 GCA_034697805.1 Orchesella bifasciata
GAAGATGAAAAGCGTAAAACATCTCTTAATTGTGTTCTGCTCGTCCTAAGCAAAGCCATTTACAATTTGCAGCTTAACACTCTAATTCGCACCTGCTCTAGTTTCCAACCAAAAACTAAGACTACCTTTTTTTGTTGTAGGTTGTAGCTACTTCATTTCTACAATGTAAATAAAAATAACGAGAAAATGCTTATTTAAAATCGAGATTTTTAATAACAAACAAACCTATGAATGAATTTGCATTCAAATGATTTTTTTTTTGTGGAAGTGGAACCGTACCGTTCAAGCTTAAGGCAAATGAAAATGAAATATAATTTTGGGTATCGTGTTCATCTATACGTGGACGACTTTCTAATGAAATGTAGCATGCAACATGTGTTTTAAAATGAGAGATGCAGTAGTCATTAAGCGTTCGTCGTTCGGTTAGAAAATTTTGTCATTATAAACATATAATACTGCTTACTACTCATAGCCTTGAAATAGAACACAGACTGTGATTTTCATGAGCATGTGTAAAACGCTAAATGATCACTGTTGAATCTTTTTTTACTGCTGCATTCTTTCTGTCCATCCGAAAGTCTGCGCATCATTTGACGAAAAGCATCATCGCCACACACAGACATACAATACATAATTTAAAAGCAAAACTCCTCACTATACACATTCCCTATTCATGCTCAATTTGCTTTAGTTATTGTTTGTAAAAACAGCAGAGTTGAGTTGAAGATGCCATTATCTTTTAAAAATCTGTTCAATCGTCTGCTTACAGCCAACAATTTTTACATCATTAAGGCAGTGTTTTAAAAAGATAGATTCCATAACTGCATTCTTTGTACTTTACAAAAAAAATTGTAATTTACTCCCTGTCAACTACCTTTGCGAATGGTAATAATAAGAGTAAGAATGCACTTGTACTTCGACTGTCATCATTCATTGTGCCATCATCATCATCATCATCATCTCATCACAGTCAGATGCTTCGTCAAATTGCTGCCATATAATAATGCACAGTACATGTTCATAAAAACCCTCATAAAATTTTTACTTTCATTCGCATGCGTTCATTCAAAACCCAGTAGATTCTGACTGAGGCAATAACCATTACTACTTACTCATGATAAAAGTAGCATACCGAACTTTTTTGACGAGCAAAATTGTGTGCATTTATGTAGTTTGTGTAAACTAGTACAGGTGAGGGTTAGCCTATAGGTAGGCCAAGGAACGATACAAAAAATTGCCTCAATTATATCAATTTTCCCAGTATTCAGCAAATACCACGTCGACGTTCTTAGTGTTTAACAAAGTAAAAATATAACGCACGCTGTAAAAATTCATGCAATGAATTACAAAATTTTTGCTCTCAAATAATAAAATTGTATGTTTGTATAGGTATCCCATGTTATGCATATTCAATGTAATCGATAAAGTTATGCCTAAGAGCTGTCCGCTTCATATCACAAGCCATAATAATATTATAAAAATGAAGTTGTGACTCTAATGTCGCAGTTGTAGTATTTCCTGGTGTGTATGTATTATGTAGGCTTCGGCTTGATATGACATGACATATTACATTAGACGTAGTTTTTCATGAGATTATTTCGCTATTTGTTATTAAAACAAGTCTATTAATCCTGTGATAAGAATGCCCTGCACGTTTCATTATCACAATGGAGTGAATTATGAAAGCTGCAATGACCCATTGATTGTTTCATTCATTCATTCATTTCATTAGGGATAGGTTACCGTTGCATAAACGATATGAAATTATTGGGATGAAGACGTAACAATTTAATACCGGTGTGATTTGCTTGTTCAGAGCTGTTGTTGCGTTATTCAGTTGAAGTTCAATCTTTAATTACAATTACACTTACGTGCTAAGTTATTAAACAAGCTTCACGTTGGCTCGTCGTCGTCACTTATAATTGAACATGACTTTTGAAGCAGTTTCTGTAAGAAAAGGGATGATGAGTGTGAGTGTCAGTAGCCGGATAATCATCTCGACTCACCTTCAGTAAATTTTAATGGGAGCATAAAATGGAAAGGTTAATTAATGCAAATGCAATGTTTCTGTTCACCCTCATCGTAATTTATTGCTTTAATGATGTAAGTTTTGAAATCGATCTTGGGATACTTGTGTGTTTACTCCTCTCCAATCAATTTCAAACGATTCCAATTCATTAGCAAAGGAAAAAACTGAGCAAAAGTGCATGTGAATTGTAGTAAAAGTAGTTAAATGCATGGCACACAGCCATAATGAATGATGCGAAATTGATGCTGGTGATAAACGTGCCCTTGTGTCAACATACGCACTGATAATATTATGTCATTTGTGAAATGCATTTCAAACGCTTTCCTAATTGAGAGGCTTAATCATAAAACAGAAAGTGCAAATGCCACAAAACTGCAATTAAATTCTGAACCACGATTGCGTTTATGTGCATTAACTATCTACGTCACGGCGTGTGGCTTTTTATATAATTTATTTTCTGTTTTCATTGAACCATGAATGGAGATGCGTATAAAAACTCTATAGTAAGTTTCAATATGACATCATTGAATATGACAGTAAAGTTTGTACTTACTTTTCAGTTCCGTACACCGTAACAATCATCGCTTTGAAGCTGTTCACATGTGAGCAGAACACTGGCTGGGCGACATCTAAAACCACCTGCACCATGATAGGAACATGCACAGCGCCTATGCCAAAGGACTCTCCGACACCAAATGGCGTTTTAATTTCTAGCGGAATATCTTTGTTTCCAAAGTCCTTCTTTGTTCCACTGGCTTTACTGTTGCCATCATTGAACTCAACTCCACCCTCCCCAGACACATTGTTTGGCAGCGCATTATCATTGTCCTCACTAGAGCCACTGTCACCACCACTAGAAGCATTTTCTTCACCTTTGCCCTTGGTATTCGTCACACCATCTGGTTTCATTGTAGTTTTTGCTATTGCATTTTCTTGTTGCTTCCGTAACTCTTCTTCACTTATTTCGTTCTCCTCAACACTTCCAGGAACTCGATTTGCTTTTGGAGTGCTAACCTCATCTTCTGATGTTGTTGCTGGTCTTCCTGTTGTAATAGGAGTTGTGCCATCCTCAACCTTTGAATTTGGTCCAATTCCAGGTGGTGGATAAATGTCTATATCAATTGTTGGAGTTGGAACACCTCCATTTTCTTGGTCCATTGTTATTGGCACCTGAGACGAGGATGATTTTGTCAAATTTAACGTCACAGAGGTCATTCCCAAATGATCCCAGAACTGGGGCGGTGTGGGACTGGCTGTTATGAAGTTTCCATCAGAAACCGTCGTAGTTTTATTTGGATTTCCATTCAAATACGCATCAGGATGGTTTTCATAGTCTGGCTGCGATGATGACGTAGCCGGTCCGTTATTATTTTCACCACCACCACCCGGATGTGGATGGTAGTTGGTAGTATCCTCGTGTTCCTCATGATCATGGTCGTGATTCGTCATGTCAGGGTGATGCGGTTCGTGATCAGGATAGTAGTAAGAGTACATTGATGATGTAGTAAATTCAAATGAGCTGGAGGTGAAGTGTGGGTGCTCAACTTGTGTAAAATACACACTTTTGATGTTTTTCTGCGAGATTGTTGGTGTGGGATGAATTTTATCTGGCATAACAGGAGTATTTAGGTTTTCCTGAGGTGCCACTGCACCATCTTCATTACCCTCAGATTTATGATTCTGCACTTGGTCATTGCCTTTATGAGAGCTGTCATTATTATCATCATCGTGATCATCATCATATTGGGTTGACTGTATCCCCACAGAAGTGACTCCATATCGGGTTGTCGTAACCTGAACATCCTCAACGGAATGACTAATAATTGGTCCTTGACCAGGCTCAGATGACGGGATTGCTGTTGAGCTAACAAAAATTGATGGCGGAAGGGCAGGTGTAGGGTGCAAATTTGGTTGATTATCCTTTTCAGCATCATTCTCCACACCTGGTCTATCTCCATGTTGGTCATTATTAACACGACTACCATCACCACTACTAATGCCTTTCATCCTATTCCGGAGAGAAGCCTCAGTAGCAGGCATCGTAGCGGTAGGTGTAATTTGTGGGGTTGATTGTACAACTGTATGTGTGACAGTAACAGTTACTGGACTACTACTGCTCTCCCTATCATGGGAATCCGATTTGATATGCAGATTACCATTTCCGAGCTCCACGCTCGGTGAACGGGCATCTGAATAGTAGTCGCGGTATCTGCTACCGTCCTGATTGTCAGCATCTTTTTTCTCATGTATTCTCGTTTTCTCGTCATTATCATCACTTTCTGCTGATATTGCGCGAACGCCCATTGGATACGGTGTCGGATTTTCTAGTGAAAAGAACTCCGTTGTTGCCTGCAGCTCACTATCATCCCCATCATCATTATCCCCATCATCGCCACCACCACCATATGAGTTGCGAGTGATGCCAAACTCCTCTTT
The DNA here is from genome assembly GCA_034697805.1 of Orchesella bifasciata. Lineage (NCBI taxonomy): Eukaryota > Metazoa > Arthropoda > Collembola > Entomobryomorpha > Orchesellidae > Orchesella > Orchesella bifasciata. The sequence goes on from JAQGAP010001805.1 coordinate 4,466, forward strand.
GAACACTCTCCTCGAAGAAAAGAGTGGAGGATGATGATATTCGCTTGAGACCGAGGGTCGTACATGACTCATGTGCATGTAATCAGTTGCGCCAGATGCTGCTGCGGCTGTAAGACTAGGACTAGCCATAACATCTGAAGAAGCAAGGCTCACCGAAAAAATTGGTGTGGTAGGAGCCAGCTCTGCTGCTGCATTTGTGACGGGACGAGAAGTTGATATCCGGCGAGAGGTCAGTTTCACTCTCCTTACTTTAAAGGGTGGCGTCGTTGGCAATGCATTACTCACGGGTTTATTACCCCCATCTTCTCCAGCTCCAGAAGCTGGCAGAGTTGCAGTTTCTTCTCCCAAAGCTGATTGGCTTATAGCTCCATTCTCAGTCGTGCCAGCGTTCTCAGAGATATTGTTAACATAGAGGGACTCCTCATGATCACGAATGATGATTGGCTTGGGTCGTTTCACTTTCCCATGACTTGTAGAGCTGCTAGAAGTCCCAAAGCCCAGAATGGCTCGACTAGATGAAACTGTGGCATTGCTACTGATACTAACATTATTGTTGCTGCTGCTCCCACTAATGTATGCAAAAGTAGAAGGGGTAACTGGAGTGGTCAAGTTAGAGCTGCTACCACCACCGGAAGTAAAGGATGGTGAACCCAGATGCTGCTCATGCTCATGTTGTGCGGTCTCTGTACTGTTATTGCTACTACTACTCCGACCATTATCATCACCATTATCATCATGACTAGGATTTACAAGACTGTTGGACACTGTTGTTGATTCCACAGGTGTGGACAGCAGAGAATCCGCAGAGCTGGCGGTGGTTGCGTCTGCAGTTTCATCAGCATCAGAGTAACTGGAAAGTGTTGATGACGATGTGAGGAGAGAATTACCATAAATTGAGGATAATGACGAGCCCGTGGTATTGCTTCTGCCGGTGATGGGAAGCTTTTTACGCTTCACGATTCTGTTATTGTTATTATTACTACTATAGTTTATCACAGATGTGGTGGGACGAGCGCGGAGTAATTGTTGTTGTTGAGGATGAAAAACATGTGCATTACTCCTTGAATAGAATGTACTATCTATAACTCCTCTACTGCTATTGTAGTTGCTGCTATCTTTATCGCTAATAACCTTATCCTTAACTATTGTTACCTCACTGCTACTACTTACACTATCACTATCTGTATCGTTCTTCTTTATTGATGATATGTCAAAGGATGTGGAGGTGGGTGAGGGGATTGTGTTCAATTCACTTTTCGAGTTGAGCCCTCGCGTACCAATACGTCCATTAGACAGCCTAGCCCCTCCACTGCTAACTCCAAGCTTTTTATTTAATTGCGAGGAGAATGTTTGCGGATTGATTGTGGGGTTGTTTGGGCGCAACAGAGATGCGTAAGTGGTTGGAGCCACAGACTCATCTGTGTCCAATTCATCTTCCTCTGGTGGAAAGATTGTGTCACCCTCTTCGCCCCCACTAGCAGCACTTATGCCGTCGCCTTCAGCGGCATCCCCTGCCGAAAAATATGTATCACTTTCATCTTTCTCATCTAAACTGAGGGATGCATCGCGGTCCCGATCAGAAAATGTTGAACCGACGCCAGTGGAATCATCAGCACCAGCTTTAGTAACATCCCTGTCCGTTGTAGTTGGCAGAGCGTTATCAGCATCTCCACTTTGTTCGGTTGATGATGCATTTTCCCCTTCCTCTTCTTCGGGGGTCCCGTTTTTCTGTGGTTTCCCGTCCACTGAAGATGATGAATCATGTTCAGTCAGCGAAGAGTTGGCGATTGACGTCGAAGGTAATTCATGGCTTGCAGATGCTTCTAAACTTGGTATCGTTGTTGTCAGCTCCTCCACTTGATTGGATAGCTGAGGGCTGAGCGTCGTTTCTTCAAAAATGTCTTGCAAAAATGATGCAATAGTTGTTGGCTGTGCAGTGACTGATGAAAAGTTGGCATCGGATGTTGTCCCATTTAGTTTTAAAACGGTGGCGGAGATATAAATAGGTGTTAAAAGTGGTCCAACGACCAACGCCACGAGGAATGTTTGGACAGTCACTGTTGCCAGCCAAAGCATTGCTGCAAAACAATATAAAAAATTATGCATATCAAAATTTTGAAGCAGTTCATTAACATGTGCGGCTCTCAATCTCAAGAATTCATGATGCTATTTTTCAAGTGTGGGGCATTGTTATTCAAACATTTTTTTAAACGCATTACCGAGTGTTTACGGTTCGTTGATTTTATAGCGGTCTCATCATTTGTATTTCTAAATTATGGCTAAACGAGCTCTCATATTTGTTTTGGGTTCCGTTTTGCAATCAAATGTTTTTAAACTGCAGAGTCCCGTCAGTTCTATCTACACGCTTGCGAATAATATTTATTCGCTGCGGATTTTGGCTCGAATGATGATTACTAATTTGGGGTTGCAAGGCAAGGTTCGTTTTGAATTTTAAAGATTGGGAGAAGAAGAACAAACGTGATCTTCGTATCCCCGTTTTCACGTATTCCGCTAATTAATGAAGAAGGTTATATTAGCATGCGAACGGAATAAACAATTCATATTCAATGAATGTACTAAACAAATATTTGCATGAATAAGGACATTCTAAAATGGTTTGTTTTGTGAAAAAATATACTTAAAATGTTAGCATTTTAAAGATGGGCACATTATGTCATTCGATAATTTGACCGAATATATTGTGATCCTCAAAATGGGTTGCTGCGACTTGCAGAAAGTTACAGAACCACATAATGTTGCATATAAATGTACAGATTGCCAGCTAGTACGTGTACATATCAATCTCATTCTTGTTAACACAATGCAATGGTTGCGTTTCATTCAGCGCAACATTAATATTACTGTCATGATTCTGTCACAGAACATCTAAGCATTTACCCCCAAAGAGTGTATAGTAGTCGTTCCACAATTTTTAATGACAGCAATGCAACAGCAAGTGCTTAAATGCCGTAATATTTACCATACAGTGCTCATGTCATGAATCTGAATCTGAATGGCTTTTGTGGGTCACGTCACATTAGCATGTGCTAATATTATTAGCAAAAAAAATATTTACAATTCCATTTGTGGAGGACCACGAATTTACAGATGGTAGTATGGTGTAGACTTTTATAGTTGACTCTGGTGACACATATCATACACCTTCATAATGTAATAATGCAGGATGGTTGTGTGACTTTATGATTTTCAACGAGAATGGGGGCTAACTGTGGAAGATGAATAGGATATAATGGAAAATGCTAACACTAAAAAGTTGCATTTCCTGACACAATATACATATACACATGTATTTCAGTATAAGAACATAAAATCTGCCCTTTACACAAAATCCACCTACTTGTTATAGGGGTTACGTTTGCATATAAAAACTGTTTTATTTGCTTAGCTCCGTTTCATGTGTGTTGTGTGTATGTATAATCATTTGATATTCCCAAAGTGTCATTGTGTCACCTAGTTTTAACTGGAACAAAGAGTTGAATGAGTAGCAATTTTGTGGAATTTCCCTTTCCTGTTCCAGAAATGTCGTGTTGTAGTAGCTTAACCATAAAACATTTTATATACATGAGGGTCACGTACGTAACGTAAGTACTGCTTCAAAAAGTTTGAAGCAGGAAATATCATGCAACCATAAAACACATTAAATATTATGTGCGCCTAACCGTAAAACAGAATTAACTGTCACTGTATTAATTACAAAATGACTAAATGTTTTGCTACAAGAATACACACGACCGTTAATGAGCGTTATGAACAAAGCTGTGTGATGCAACTTGTGGGAGCAATTAGAAAAACGTTTTAAGAAATTATCAAATTCATTAAGCCTTTTTCTGTGTTCTAATAACACAAACCATTGTACTTGACTGTTGCAGGTATTCAAAGAAAATATTCATTAATTTGCTTGCACAACAGCAGCACAATAATTTCACTTTCATTTTTTTCTCCCTTTTCATTTCAGTCATCAATTCTCCTTTGCACGCACAATATAGCATACCATCTTGATTGAACTGTTGCAGCATTAGGTTTCAAATGAAAAACGTCACGTCTTTTTTGTTTCCCAGTTCTTTTTACCTTAGAGTCAGAACGAATTGTAGTAAGTGAGAGAGAGACACACACGTGGAAAATTGAGTCGATGATAAATGAATGACTAGTATGTTCATGAAAAGGAATGAATGGCTTACGTGAAACAAGCGGCTTTCTCATTTTGATTAAGATTCCTATCAGGTGACGAACGACTCTCCAAACTGTAATTTGGTAATGATGATATTAGCTCGTCGTGTCTGTCCTCAGGGTGCTCCACTGCATTTTCGCTAGAAATACGCAGTTTCAGAATGCGAACAATGTTGATAATAACGACCCTTTTCACAAAAGATAATACTTTTTGCAGGTTCTGATTGAACCTTTTGACAATAGTCAGGATTTCAATCTATACACACCTTCTAAAGTTTCATATTTTCTGTCATTCCATCTCAAATGGTTTTGTGGAGACTACATGATGCTAATAAAACTCACAAAACACGTATAAAGCGTGAGGGCAATTTTTCATGAGTTAATTTGAGCCATTCAAACAGAAGAAATTTGATTGCTCTCCTGTCAACTCAATGTTTTTTAGAAGAATATGTACACAACATTAATAATGACAACTTCAACTTTAAGTGGTGTTCGGAGCCACAACACTATAAACTTAACCACAATATTTGCGTGGTATATATCTACATTGTTTCTCTTAATTATCACTTTATCACTTGTACACTCCTCATGTGTGTATCCCAGAAGAATCGAATTGTTATTTACAACTAGCACACGTCATAACATTATTATTCCTACTCGATCGATGAAGTAATTCTCCACTCATCAAGTGAATTCCATGATGATTGTTTTTGCATTGATAAACATACCTACTTGTGATGTGATCAATTGCTTTTAGATTTGGAACCAACCATTATTGTTTTGTGATCACAAATGGATGAAATTCATTTAGGTAGTCATAGTCATCATGATTAACCTGCAGCTTTGGTTGCACCGCACTCGCACAATCTTTGAATGAAATCCAATAACACAAATCATGGATGCATAACACTTGGTAAAAGACAAAGAACGTTATTTTTTCCTTTCAAAGAAATCACTTTTCAATCTTCTGCAACAAAGCTGATCATGTACAAAAACATTCCGCATAGTTGCGCATCGCACTAGTACCACCACTCACAAAATGATGTTTGCATAGTTGTCTTGTAGTTATCTTGCCTCACTCACTCCATGAAACAAGAGAAGAATGAGTGTTCTTCCTTGTTTGAAAATGTAGCATCACATCACATTACTCATAAAATCTGCATCTGCGCTAGTCAATGATAACAAGCAGTCAATGTGGATAATGATATGGTTGTGGTAATGATGGTGTAGAACGAGTCCTGCCAGACAACCATAGATGACGAAAATTATGAACGTGTCGTCTCAACTTCTGTTACGACCTGAAAGAAAAAGAATCCATTTAAATCCCAATTATTTTAAGCAGAATATTGGAACTTTTATTAACCAAACTAAAATGAGTGCCCGCAGTTATATAACCGTAAAACTTTTTCGATTAATCCTTGTCCACAAGAAGAAAAAAGTATATTAAAATGTTTCATAATATCCTGCATAACTACCTGTGCGGTGATGTATGATTTCACTAAAAGAACCGACAATTCGGCGAAATCTTCTGACTTTTCGTGAAGATTTGACTGTCATAAACTCACAATTTCTCGTTTTGTTCTGTGTGAAAAGTCATATTCAAGATTTTTCTGTGGTTTAACATTAACGCTACTTCCGTTACTTGATTTTACAGTCACGAAAAAGTATGCGGAGACTATCTTATATTTCCTTCCTGTTTATAATCATATGCCCACCAAACTCAGGTTTGTATCTGACAGAAGAGAAGGAGAGCACACTTTCAGCAAAATAAATACAGGCGATTCCTCAATGCCGCAAGAGTACACAGAGCAAAAAGTGGAAATACCATCATTCCTCCTAATCATCATCCCTCTTCCTTCAATTTATATAACTGTACACATGTAAACGTTGATGCGTTATACGCGAAACTGACAGTGGATCCTGAAACGAAAATGGTGGTAAACGGGAAGATTTTTGCAGATGTATGAGAAGAGATACCATTTGAGTACGTATCCTGCTGGCTTTATTCTTAAAACACGGAATCAACTTTGTCGAAAACAGAAGTGTGTAACTGGTGTGGATGTAATAAAAAATTACTCTCTTTTGTGTGTTATGAGAGTTAGAATAGTAAAGTTGTGTATGGTTCCAAGGATATGAATGTGATGTGATCATAATCCTTAACAATGAAATGCATCCTTTCATTTCATTTCATGCATATATTCTCATATCATAGGAGGGCAATCATAATTGAATGCGCAGGCTTACTGTATTACTAGTCCGTGGCTAGCATACAATATCATCATCATCACCATCATCCTTCAGTAAATCTATCTGTTTCATCGTTTCATTATTGGCAAGCTCTCCGTTTTCCTCAAAACTTATCATAATCTTGGTATCATACATCCATACATTATTATCATCATCAGGATCGTCAAGTTACTTTTCAGGTTAGAACTCACTCGCCAGAATCTGTAACCAGCTACAAATTAATAACACATCGAACTACACATCAGCGCTCCTTCATCATTACCTACTACAGCTAGATGCTGTTGGTATTGGTACGAGCAGTAAAATATTATTATTATGTTACACTCTCAAATAACTGCAAAATCTGTGTTCAAAATCAATCGCTGATTGAAAGGTATCGTGTGAAACGAGAGAGGAAAATCCTTTTTTTTACTTTTTACTTTTAATACATGCCAATTCATCCTCCCTCATAGATATTACGCTCTTCTTTTTCATGATGATATAAATATCAAAATATTGCATTGCGTTGTAGTATTTACGATGAGTTAGCTTACTTCTTGTTAGATATAGACTAGATACAGCTAAATAGTAAGGACTACCTGCAACAGGGAAAGGGGCAAATACCTACATTAGCTGTTGTTCACGATTATCATCATCCTCTGCAAGGCTCTGTGTGCGCATCTTTGCATCGCACACATATCGTTTTACCAGCAGACAGTGAGATGATATGATGCAGACACACAACAGGCGTAACACATTCAAAATATATTCATTCCTCATCATCCTCGCGTTTGCATCCCATCGCATCTCGCATCATCCCTTCCTTTTTGACTGAGGAGCAGGAGATACCTATTATGCTAAATTATAATCACATCGCATCACATTGCAAACTGTTGCTTTTGCCGTGTTGCAGATGTTGATGTTGCTCTTGCTCAGCAGCATACTTATAATACCTACGTAAAATATTCACGAGTTTACTCCCTCTTAACGTTTTCGAAAAATGATTGTTGTTAGTTTTTATACGTACCTACATTACAGATTAGAAGAGTACAGTGTGTATTGGTAAACATACCGCAATAACGCAGCATGTCAGTAAAGAATGTGTGTTCACTGTTGGCTGCTCACGTCACAATTGGATGAATATCCTGAAGCCAGCTCAGCCTAAGCCGTTCTCTTCTCTACCTCATTTTAGTAGGGAAGTAGAGGATAGGCATGTTATGTTATGTTTGGGTTATTTAAAAATAATGTTTAAAATACAGCTCGCGATTAACTGCATAGTATTCTTGGGGAGCTGATTTAGGCATTTTTATTTGAAAGAGAGTAAGCAGGGTCTCATTTGTTTTGTTGCTGTTTATCCCATACCATATGCTATCTTATTACAGCAACAAACACACAATAAACTTTTATTGTGACTGACGCAAGTTTCAGAGTTATTTTTTTGAGTTGATTCGAAATAACAATCATTTGCGACGGGGATATATTGGTGATTTAGGAGAACATTTGTTTGTCGCTTCGTATAAAATTGAAAATGGCCAGCCGAATAAAACAGAATGTATGTATGCTTGCAAAACGATGCCAATTGAATTTACGGTAGTGCTGTTGACTTTGAAAAATGACGAATGGTCTAAAAACCAACAAAATCGATCGTCAAAACACACGATACTTATTTCAGGTTATGGCATGATGAATGTTTTATGCGTGTAACATATGTATGAGGAATAAGTTTATGTGGGGATCGGTTTTGGATTGATATAATAGCGTATTACATTTGTCTCGGTTTTTGGTTTTCTAATTCACATGACGCTTGTTTAAAGTATTGCATATTTTTGTCCTGCCGTGTTATTAACAAATGGTTGAAGACAAAACAATGCTTTGATCTAGTCAAGAGTTTGGATTCGAAACTGTCTGTTGCTTGCTGATGATGATGAATGGTATTTTGTAAGCCCCTCATAAATGTGTGGATGAAATTGGGGATGCTGTAAGGTAATTCATCAAACTTAAAAATCCTTGTACTCGTGCAAACTCCTATTGGGATTGTTTGGCTTAGCCTCATTTACCACATTATACTACTTCATCTCTACCACGAAAATTGAGTTTTTTTGAAAAATCATTTCACATGATATATATTGATAGTTGCAGTATACATGCCATAAAGCCATGGCCACTTTGTTGTAAGGCTTCCCCCGCAAAAATCTTTTACGAGCACTGTTATGCTATAGATTTCTATTTGATAAAAAATTGGGTCGAAAAAAATTGAAAGGTGTATACGCTTTATTCGCTTATATGTATTCTTCTTCTTTTACTGAAGATGTAGTTTGTCGACAGAAAGTCTCAATAAATTTACTTTTAATGAGGGAAATGACGATGGCAAACAAGCATACTACAATGGCAGAGATAGGAAAATAATGCACAATATTGGTAATCCTCCGTTCTTCGTGCTCTTACTGTTATTGCTTTTTGTAACCTAATCTTGACGCGTAGGGTGCACTTAAGGAGATTGTTCCCTCTCCGTATATAAGGGAAACCCTAATGTTTTTACCATGTTTAAATTCGAGAGTGCTTTTTGCATTACTGAAATTTCTAAACGTAATAAAATTTGTAAGGACGAAATCACTTTAGTGTAAATTGGCGTGCATAAAATGCAGTGCAATGAAGTTGACCTGATCGGTTCTCCACTCAACCTCCATTCAATATATATACGAGCAAAAAGTCTCAAATTGTTCGGAAAAATCGTTTGTTCATGCAGAGGTGCTATTTGCTAAAAAAAGTGCATTTTGGATTTCAAGGAGTGTGATTATGACGGTTGAAGCAAAATCACCACTTAACAGCTTTTTTAAACGGTGACGCTATAAAATTTTGACTTTGAGTGACTCGCAAAGGTGGAATTTTTCTTGTCGGTACGACGGTCGATGATGATGATGCTGAGATGAGATAATATTGTGCAACGAAATGCAATCTTTATTCGCATACCTACCATACCAAAAAGGCCAACCTCCACACTGCAGTTTCCACGCTTCGTTTTTTGCACATTCGCCCTTCTCTACGACTTTAATCTTAATCTGGTGGTACGAACCAACCAACCAACCAACCAACATCCACCCGAGCCCACAGAGTCTCATGCAGATTTTATTGGTTCGCTCTTAAATTGTAGGAAGTCAAGTTACCTAAGCTCACGATTAGCTCCGTTGCATTCATAATCCATAAAAGATTGCTATAAAATATGTTCACATTTTGAGTATTTCCAAATATGCAAAGGCAAAATTATTGGTTCTCAAACTTAACCAGATTCACACCATCATCAACGTCACCTCACTTCCCTCAAAATGATTGAACACTTCATATCGTCACTTTTTTTGAGTCGGCATCTTTGAAGTTGATTTCCGGACGAGCGGATGCTATAATGAATCCTTGTGTCTACAAAAAATTTAGTATGTTCCTACATATAGGCAATTTCAATCTGCCAAACCATTACTGCGGCTAACAACTATTTCCATGGGTCGTAGGCCACAGACTTCAACCACAGGATGAAGATGTGGGTAATAAGAAGTAGAAAATTGGTATTCTACGCACAACTCAACTTTTCCCTAGCGTGTAATTAGCTAAAAATATGACAATTTGGTAGTGGTAACTCAATTGACAGTTTACTCGGTCAGGGCACCGTGTTTTTACATGTGTTTCACAGTTCTATAGACAATCGTCAAATTTCATTTTTGGGATTTTGCAGAACTCCTCCAATTTACAACGCAAATAAAACTAGCTCAGCGAGGTTCGCAGTTAATGGCAAAAAACATAATTTGTTACAACCCTTTTATTGTAATGTTAAGGAAAGACAGGCGTGGTTTTTTCCATGCGCATTTTCTCTTAGACCACGTACGCCTGCATATTTTAAGAGAATGGTCAACTCAAAGTCAAATTGAGCGAGCCAAGCCAGCCAATCGTTTTACCGTGAAGATCAGGTAGATATGTATCGTTCGTAGCTAATTCCCATAAATACAGTTTTTGCTCTTGATTCAATCAAAGCATGAATCCTACATAAAATGAGTAAATTCTACAAGCTACTCAATAACTCAAGACAGTTGAAAAGAAAACTTAAATAAAAACATGATCACCACATATATTTGCCCCTTGGCATACTATTGTCATAGTCCACTAGATACCAATTTGATCTTCAAGTGTGTTTTTGATCTAGCGATATAATAGTAGTACGCTGCATAAAATACGAGTCACGTCAGATACAGGGTCAACTCTAGATATCTGATTAAATATTTAATGTGTAGCAGATCAGCTAGCTGAGAGTGTAATCCAATTTTTCATTATTGCAGCTATTGTGTGTAAACCACGTGTGGTACTAGCAGGTAAGCTTGTTTCGTGACGTTGTTACAAAGAAATGTTCTGAAATTGTTGTAAAGTTGTCAAGAAGTAAACAGTCAACAGCCTGTTGAGGGGATTCGAGAAGGAGAATGGTATAATGTGCAAATATGTATCCATGCAAGAAAAAAGCACTTCAAAGGACGACTTTGGCTGCTAACTGCATTTGTAAGGTTGTTCATTTTCATTGTAGTCAAACTGCCAACCGCTTGCCATTTTCAAACGCGAATGAGAAATTTGGGTTTGCCTTGCACGGTCAATTTAAAAACCCGTAGTATAGCAGACTCGTCACTTGGTTGGACAGACACAGAGAGTGCGAGTGCATTTTTTTCATCTCCCACTTTTGAATCTCTTCGTCTGTCATTATGATAATGTATTTTTTTCATTACATTCAGAAAGAAGCAGGATGCACACATGTGTTTATGAAAACGAGATGTTTAATACCATCATGCCAACTTGCAATTGTTTAGACCTAGACATAGGGTGTAGGTATTTGCAGCTATTTTTTGTTGCTGTAAATAATTAGAGAAGACCACGACTTACGGCTGCTGCTTGCATACCTGCTGAGCAATGAGCGATGCAATATTTTGCAGAAATAACAATGCATTATATTCTGCACATGTGTGTGATACAAAAATGAAGTCTCTTAAGGAGTTACAATATATTATGATGGTGTCCCTACGCCATATAAGTACGGATTGGGCTTCAGGCAGACTTGACCTTCATGGGTACACACACATCACAGCACCATGCAGATCACCACCACTATATGGCACATTATCCCATTCCTCCGAGTATTTCACATTTTCTTGTGCATGGGATGGTGTTAGCACTGCATTGAACGCGTAGGTTTTTTTTTGTAGAACTATTTTTTGCAGAGAAACACTACATTATCTATTTGAATAGGTATGTGGTATTATCAAAAGAAAGAATCCCCCTTTTATTGTGCCATGATGTTATAAAAGGAGATGCTGTGAAAAATATAGACACCACCAGTTCTTCACGTTATTATTACATGCATTCACACTTTGCACACACTACTCCAGGTTTAAGACTATGAGCAAAATTTACATGACTGGTATTTGTCGAAGATATCTTCCTTGTCCTTTAAATAAGGATTTAAAGTACGAAAAACAGGTTTATATTCTTTTATGATCACGTTTTTGCAGGGTTGTAAAAAGTGTGCATGTACATTCGTTGGACAGCTCAGCTCGTACTTCTGTGCATCCTCAATCCTTGATGTTTGCATATACACAACAAATAATATGCAAAGATTGTGTTTTCGACAAACAACTGTACCTTTGATAAAAGTAAGTACTCATTCATTGACTATTGATAGGGTCGTTTTGCGATATAAATTTTCCACTCAAAAATGCACGTGAATCATCTCGTTATCTCACAAACAATTCTTCTCTATTTCTTGAGTCAGTCCTTCATCATGATTACAGCATAAGAGGTCTGATTTGAAGACACAAACAAAGTTTATACCTCATGGAATATTTCATTTTCGATGATAATCATCAGTCGTACTCATAATCAGTGCAAAAACTGGCGACGACGATGATATGATGAGAATGCAGAATATTATATATTTTATTCTGTCTCATCGCAAATCGATTCCCTCTTCCTGCTGTCGCTATTTCAGTACAAAAAATTCGGCATGACTAAGAATAGTCATAAATGAGGAGAACAGTTCACATCACAATTTTACATGCATCATAATAGTTGTCCCATAATACATAACCAAATGTATATTATGAGAATGTGATGCTACACTATCATCAACATGTACAAGGAAGTGCCGTACTTAGGAGGATTAGTTATGCATGCAATATACTTTCTCATTCTATCAAATTCTCAAGAAGTGAATGCATTAATGCAATATGCGTACACACTTATACTACATTAGGTAAACAAGAGACATCAACTGCACGTAATATTATATCATCTCATCACATCAACCATCCACGTCGTGTCTAATCTAATCAACATTTGGATTTGAGACATCAAACTCAGCAACGGCAATGACGAGTAAGTGAATAATGTGTACAAATATAGTGTTATCCGTTTTCCTAAACAAAAATCCATTTTAGTTTTAATTTTTCTCGAGGGACTCTTTTCTATTTCATTCATTTAATAAAATTAAACTTTTGTTTGTGTATTATATATGGTGAGCACACTAATCTAGAATAATATTACTTCATTATAATCTTGAACAAAAAAGTCCTTGCTTCATTTTCCTTTTTCTAAAATAGGTAACTTCTTTGTAGCTGTGCTGTAAGTGTGAGTTTCACTGATACGCTTGTGTGGCGCACAAGTATCAACTACAAAGGTCGCATATCTTCCGTTCTAGATTTTTTTTTTTGCATAATACAATGAAACTGCATACACAAAACCTATATGCATTACAACCATTGTTCATTTAAAGAGTTGTTGCTGTACATTTAATCATTGCATGTAACAAGGTATAAATGATAAGTTTCATGGGAAGGGAACCATCAAACATGCAACGATTATTTAACTCAAGTAAAGCTCTCAAGTACCTACTCTTTTGAATGTGAGGGGTGAAGAGAATTGTGGCATAATTTTAGTACAGTTTTAGCAGGTTAACGATCCTTTTACAAAAAATAATCGTCTCAAGTCTTAAAAAATTTAAATGC
>JAQGAP010001806.1:0-17904 GCA_034697805.1 Orchesella bifasciata
GTTAATCGCATTCCGTCGATTGACCTTCAAATGGCCCCAGTACAGTTGTCTCAACTTACCCCAAAGCCAAACTGTGGGCTTTTGCTAAGCGGTACAATGTCTATCTGTATACTATAAAAACCCGTTGATCGGAGATGCAAAGTTTTATTTTTCGTGGAAAAGCAGCGTTGTTACTGAACAATTAATTAATAGAAAAGATTTTGCAAAAATGGCAAAAAATCGGGTGCAATTTGGACTTCATGCAGATTTTTCAGAAACTGTACAATCTAGGACTCTGAATGTATTTTCATCGGATTCTACGGGATTTTTAACCCTAGCAACTTCAAAAATAATTCGAAACTGAAACTTAAAATTTCATCTTCACTCCCTCTCGATTTGCATTTCGAGAAAAAGTTGGCTTCCATGCAACATAGTGGAATGACATGAACTCATCTGGCAGTCAAAAATACGAAAGGGTCGAATTTGCATAAATTTTTTAATTCAAGCCAACACCTTGGAAATGCACTTTAACGGAGGGAAAGTAAGATAACATGGAAAGTAAAGGTGTTCATGGTCTACAACTTCCATACAATAGGTAGTCAGTTATAACACGGATTTCAGTGAGAGAACCAATTTTCTAAATTTGTACACATACAAACTACCAATGCGCAAATCTGAATTCGTACGAAAATCGAGCATTATGTAAAACAAACAAGGGCACTTTTTATGAACCAAATACGTCGTTGTTGTAATCACCTCCACAAAAGGCGGGCAAAATCTAAAACGCTGTGTTAATTTTTTTGGCTGTTTCAAGAAAAATTGGTAAAAAAAGTGTAAAAACGTAATTTTGTATGATTCACTGGCGAGGCTCGTACAGCTACACACAAGCAGCGAAATCATTGAGTTCCACCATTTATGTAGCTTATCGCTTGGGCTATTCATGGCCAGCAACACCATTCAAATTCATTAAGGATTATGGCAGATATATGTATTTTAAGGGGGTACAACTATAATTGAAAAAGCCTGTATATTTTGACCAGTTTCGGTAGTAAGTAATTACGGGTTAATGTTCCAAAGATTGGAGAAAAAGTATGTAAAATAAATCCAGAACATAAAAATCAATGTTAAAAGCGAGGCTTGGGGATGGGGATGGAGGAATGGGGATTTTTTATGGGGCCAAAAACGGAAGTACAGAATTTGGTTTTCGAAATCCGTCACAACATTAAGGTTCAACTTTAGAATTACATTTGCACCAGTAGATGTTAAGTTTTAGAGCGAAACATTTTCAATAAGGGCTTAAATAGTAATCGATTAAACAAATATTACTGTATCGATTTGTTGGTTTAATATAAGGATTTGTTTTTGTATTTCAACAAAGCGACTTACATGTCTATTCTGTAATTGTACACAAGGTTGACTTTCAGAATTGCATGCTTAAATAGTTTCTTCCATAGTTTGTTAAGCAACAATAATAACTAATATAAGCACTCCACTTCCGGTAACACTTCAAACGACGCATATGAATTAGAGGTGGACAAATCCGCTTGCACAAGCCGGCGTCCATGGACGCTTGCGAATACCCATAGGTATGGGCAAGCTTACTTTAATCCTGCAAGCGCAAATGCAAGCCTGAGCAATTTTTTTGCAAGCGCTTGCGAATACCCATGGTACTTGCTGCTGTTAATTTTCCATAACAAATTTATTTAAAACCCTTTTTTATATGTCACAACCTCAAAACTCGTAACGTTTTTTTTATCCAAAGACGGAATTCTCTATAATTTTAAGCAATTTAGGCAAACCCCGTTCATTAAATTAGTGTTGCTGACCATTGGACACAAAATTGTATTGCTAATTACGAATTTTCTAGGTGAAATTGTATATGGCATGTTTCTGCAAGACTTGCAAGGGGCGCAAGCAAGTGCAAGCGGGTCAACTGTTTGCCTCCAACTTTCCACCCCTAATATAAAAGTTTTTAACCTTAAACGTTCATTAAGTATTATTATCTGAGAGAGAACCTGGGAACATATATTTTGGCCCTAATTAAAACAGCTGCTAAGTCTTGTTATATATCAGCTCCTTTAACAGAATTTACTAGCTATCATAGCTAACATCATCTATGTCTATGTGCTAGATATCGGGCTTTTTGGATGGGGCTAAAAATGGGCACGGTAGATACACCGTAAGACTTGAAAGAAAAAAGCCTACCAATCGTTTGGCTTCACGTGGGCATTCTTCTTCTAGAACAACTGGAGGTGCCGTGGCTCAGGTATTTATTTGGAACTGATTAATATCCACTTGTTATTTAATCAATATTATATGTGATAGGTGTTCCAATAACTCCTCCCGAAACCAACTGACATTTTTCCATGTTTGTTACTGGTATTGAGGCGTCAGTACCCTACGTTTTTATAACAGACTGACAGCTTTAACAAAAATTATGACTTGAATGAAAGTCTCCAATTAAATTTACATATGTGTTTTTGCCTCCATCATTTTACTGAGACAGCACCAAAAACTATAAATATACCAGCTGAAAAAAGTTTCAATAACTAATATTTTTAGGAACCCGTTC
Source organism: Orchesella bifasciata (assembly GCA_034697805.1). NCBI lineage: Eukaryota > Metazoa > Arthropoda > Collembola > Entomobryomorpha > Orchesellidae > Orchesella > Orchesella bifasciata. The sequence goes on from JAQGAP010001806.1 coordinate 2,552, forward strand.
AAGGAGAAGAACCCGTGCGATATGGCACAGAAAACAAGCCATTATTGCAGCGACTCAAGAACATCCTGATTGCAGAGTGGACAGACGACATGGTTCGTGATGTTTGATTAGTTTTTGTTAACTTAAAATATTCCCGAAGTGATTGTTTATGTTTTCAACTATATATTTTGTAAACATTTTAACGAAGTGTTCCGCTGCGTTCAAAAAAGCAGTAAAAGCCACCGATTTTTTTCTGTGCAAAGCATATTGTGCAAAGCAGAAGTTCAATAAACCGTTTAACATTTTAGAAACCATTAATAGAAGAGATAACTAAGACGTCACATATTACGTATTAAGTTTAGGAATTAAATTTTTTCTTTCTTTTTTGTTACAGCTGCTGGAAGTCGGAGCAGAAATTGCAAACGTGTCTTTCGAAGAAAATTGGGAGGATATGAATTTGAGTTTGCAAAGGGCGCGTGACCTTTTTGATTCCATCTTGAATGTAACAGAACAGGTATTTAATTGGAGCTCCAGTTATTATTGAATCAATTGTCATGAGTAGACCTGTACAAAGCATATAAATACATGTTTCTTATGCGTTCTCTGCCATCAACCATACTTTGTAGGTGAATATTTGGTACTAAATGGAGTCATTTGAAACCATGTTGTTATCACATATTTCACATATTTTGGGTTTTTAGCACATATCACGTATGTAGTAACAAATTTTGGCCTTTTTCTTAAAATTGGCCGTTATTTTGAAAAAATTGACATTTTCCGTGTATTTTTTACTAATATTTTTGAAATTTTATGTAAAAAAAATCTTTTTAAAAAGTCTGAAATGCATTGCTAACAGCTCTAAATATATTTAAATTATGTAGATAGAAGCGTAAATGAAATTTAACACTGCAAAAGAACGAAAGAAAATATTTTCGCACAAAATATTTGACCTTAAAGCACATATTTAGCAATTTTTTGAAAATTTTAGCCACATATTTGACCACATATTTTGGCGTTTTTAGGCACATATTTATATACATATTTAGGCCTTTATAACCACATTTTTTGGACAGCTCTAGTCATGAGTGTTCTAGCAATTCCTTGCGGATCCAACCGACATTTTTCTATATCCATTACTTGTGTTGAAGCGTCAGTACCCTACTTTGTAATGATATACTGACAACCTTAGAAATATGACAGCTTGCGTTGAAGTTTCATATAAAATATACATTTTATTATTCTGCCTTCCTCATTTTAAAGGGCTAACATCGAAAGTACATTTTCCATCTGACAAAAACGTGATGATAACTAATATTTTCAGGTACCCGTTCAAGTAGAAGAAAACATTCAAAGGGGTCCAGTAAATAACCATTTGGTTGTGCAATTAACGAACAGTCTGATGGCAGACTGGACGGACACAATGGTACGTGATGTATATTCGTTTTTAAAGCTTTCATAGAGCTTACAATATTCCTGAAATAATTGCATAATTTTAAAACTATCCATTTCGCAAACATTTTAACATAGTCGTCAATTCCTTTAAAAAGCCACTGAAACCCTTTTTTGTGCTAAGGAAAATGGAAGCAGAAGTTCAGAAAGACGTTTAGCATTTTACAAACCTTTAAAAGAAATAACTAAGACGTAACAGAATAATTACTAAGCAACAGTTTAAGGTGAAATTTTTTTCAATATTTTTGTCACAGCTCGTGGAAGTCGGAAGAGAACTTGCTGACGTGTCCTTCAAAGATATTTGGCAGGATGAACATATGGATTTGCCCTGGATGTGTAACCTTTTTATTTCCATCTTGAATGTAACAGGTCATGCAGGTAACAGGATTGCATGGTTTTATTTTCTGTAAGGTGTACGGAAATCTGGAGACTGTCCGACATTTTATTATTTTGAATAAAGCAGATACTGCTTTAAAGTACCAACTCCTCGTTTCTTTCTAAATTTTTATTTCGCATTGCTGGAATCTGTTATTATTCTGACATATCTTTGGCATAAAATATTTTAGTTCTGCTGGCAACCGCTGTAATGTTTGGGCTGTTTAAAATCTCGTAATTCAAGCATTTCAAAGCTAGAGCTGCACATCTTTAGAATTCCTGTTTAAATAATAATAATAATGTTAAAAAAGATCTCTAGGTAATTGTACCTTTTTTTTATTTGTGGTAGCAACACTTTTCCAAACACCGTCTTTAAGAGCTGGCATAAACATGATGGAAAGCTGGTTGTAATTTTTAAGATTAATTCAGGTTGCTGTAATCGTGTATTTTTAAATAGCAGACATTAAGTTACATAAATGTGAAAGTTCATATTCAGTAATAATATGATAGCAAACGATTCTCATTGCAGCGAAACCGAAAAACACAGTTTAACGGAAGGGAACTTAACGAAAGCTTTAAATGGAATGAAAATTATTCTTACAATTTAAGAGGAATGCGACTGGCTCAAAATTCAAATTAAAAAAACTTGCCTGATGCTTCAGTTTGTTCTCATTGAACGGAGCCCATCTAGGACTTAATATTGTCCAAAGCATTTTAACTCAAGAAGCCGCATCCAGATTATCCTAAGCCACCTCCACTATTGCAGGAAATCAAATTAGACGTCACACTAAAAGTGGTTCCTATTTTTTATCACTTTAACTGTCTCCTACTTAAAAATATATTGCTTCTCATGTCTATATGGTTTCGATGAAAATACGGGTTACGTTTATGTAGAAATTAAACGTTTTTTTTTAAGTGCGCCTTTTTGAGGGTCTATTTTCCTATCATCGGCGCTAGATTAAAAACCTGCATGAATTATGACTAGCCAGTGAATACTTCATAATGAGCATACAATTCTGCGAATAGTGCATAAAAACTTATATCCAGTTGCATAATACAAAAACGTGTGAGAAATTCGCCAAAAATAATTTGAGCCACAAATCTTACCTGCCGTCGCAGTATGGAATTGAAGGAACATAATTTATCAACACATTGATTACTTAAAATTGATTGAAAACACAATATATGATAACGGTGATATCAGCTGGCTGTAAATTTCGTTGACTTGTAGGGGAAGATTCTTAAATAAATAATCATAACTGGCGATGTATCTTTTTACACTATGAATTTCTTAGTGTTTCTCTTTACCTTAAGAAGATTCTATACTTAGTCCAATTCTTTTGAAGTATTTGTCGCCATTTTAATTGTTCCAAATTCACTCCTTCAAGAAAAAAGTGGATTGCAAAAACCAATACCTTGTTTAGAAACACAAATTTACTCAGTTCCAATACCCATTGCTGCCATAAATTTCAAACAGCTCAACATTCACTTTAATCTTTTATATTATCTGTATTATTGTGTCCTATTGTAGTATTATTATCAATATCTGACTATATGTAAATATTTGTTTGACAATTCTTTTCAATCCAACATAATGACCTTGAGCGGATGGTGTGGAAATAAATAAATGATACTGTGTATGCAATATTGGCGAAACAATTTTAAAGATCTCCATTCCTTTTTATTTTTATGCCAAATGCTCTATCTGTTTTTTCATAAGTTAATCTTACATGATTGTATAAAAAAAACTGCGCGATATACCCGACGAATGTGTAATAAACAAAACCCAAAGCATTTTATTCGTCTCTTTCCTTAATGCTTTATCTAAACCGTTGACTTTCTAAAACCTGGAACTTTGGTAATTATAAACTTGTAAGATATTTTCGGAACATTTTGGAAAGATCGACGTGTAACACATCCTTTGCTTTTAAGACAAATTATTTTGAGTGTCGAAATGAGATGTTTCCACTGAACAATCCTCTACTATTGCACTTTGGTTAAAAAAATTCCACTGGAACTTTCATTACTCAGCTTTACAATTCCAACACACAAGGTCTGCGGTTTGCACATTGGTAACAAAAATGCATTTGTTGCACATTTTCATTCCATAAACCTAACACTTGTAATTCGTAGCTCCATGGACGTAAAAAATTCATGAATGAAATACAGTACCATCGATTTTTCAAAAACTTTCGATCTCTCTGTTGAGTTATGGGATGCCTTGAATTCATCTCCAATACAAATTTAAATCTTAAAACTTGAAGCCATGCAAATGGACTTAATATTTAATCCTCATTCATTCGCCGTGAGTCGTATTCATATTCATGTCTCGCTTCTAAGATAAAACCTGTTTTATCTGTTTGGTTGTTAGGAATGGTGATAATAAATACTACTAGGAGGAAAGATTTGACTCATTTCAAGGAAGCTTGCAAAGAAAGAAAAATGCAAATCTGGCCATTTCTCATTTTTACGCGATCAGAGAAAAACTAATGGATTATTCCGACTTTACTCACGTTTGGTTAGACTATGTTGATGAATATTGTGGGTTGAAAACCAAGCTCGTCTCTTGTCTCATTTACTTCAACCACATAAAAAATACTATAACACTCGGGAGTGGAATTTTTCACCGTTTTTGGCTACAAATGTCTTGAGAGTGCAAATTTGCACCCCAAAAATACTAATTTGCACTTCAACGATTAGGACTATTTTGCACTGTGAACGCTGACAACGTGTGTCAAATTTATCTTGTCTGCGGTATTTTCTGTTTAATTCATGATCTTTGACGAACGAAAGTCTTCACCAACTTGGAAATATTCGGGGCATTCTGAACATCTCCAACCTGGAGGTGTTAATACCTTAATTGAAGTGGTTGTAGAAGAATGAGATTTACTGCAACAGTTCCATGAGGAGGGACAAGTCAAGGAGAAATAACAGGATGCCATGTCAAAAAAGGGCAAACATTCAATATTTTTAAATTTACTAAAATCCCTCAATTCTTAAATAATTTCACGAACAATCTGTATACAACAGTGGTCCGTTATGACCTCTTTGTAGGACCGTGTTAAAACACTACACACCTGACAAACTATCGCTAATTATTTTGCACAGATATGATTACTCAAAATATTTTGCCTTGGCAGCTGGCATCCATTCCAAATACAAAAGATAGTAGCATTACACTGATTCTGTTTTATGTGGTGAGCATAACTTTATTTATTTGCATTTTTGACTTGAGTGGCAAAGGCGACCCAAGTAAAAAGGATAAGAAAGGACAAGGAGCTAAGGTTCGTGGTTGCAGAAGTGTTTTTACAAATGCAAGGAAGTGAGCTCGGATCACCTGATAGCGTTTTAGGCCACTAAGGCGATAATATCAAATTGGAGGGTTGGTTGGTCGTGGTAACAAATGTTATATAAATATTAAATTGCCAAAATCGACAAGTTAGCTGAGATGACATATCGGACTACCTTCCTCGAAACATTGACAAAAAATATTGCTTCACTCCAGAAATTATCAAACGGAACATCATCCTCTACATTATTATTTGCAGCGAAGGAAGCAGATCGAAGCGAGTCGTTTCATTGAGTGATGAATACAATATTCATGGGTGAAGTGGAAGCCGCAGCAAAAATTTTAACACTGCGTCGTAAAATCGTCTTATGATGTCCCAAACACGAAAATTGTGAAGGAACTGTGTTTAGATTTTAGGGTTTTATAGCATGAACAGGGCCCCAGCCGACCCACAAATTGCAAGAAATCGTATACAAGTGTGGTTTGAGAATGATGACACAAGTCTTGCCAAGTCATGTCACATTAAAGATATGGGTATAATGATCTCGGAAATTGAAGCTGATCTAGAAAGAACGAATATGTGGTTGAAAGCCACAATCATGTTAATTTAAATGTGAACAAGGCACAGGTTATTTGTATACATAAGCCTAAGGCAAAAATAGAATATCTACAATCCAAATATTGAGACTGCGAAATCCCTAAAAATACTGGGTGTTTACAAAGGTTCTTGTATTACATTTGTTGACCAATGTAAATATTTATGTAAGAAATGCTACAAGAATCTATCAATGCTCTATTCACTAAAATCCGGCTTGTCTACGGAAAATATAAATATACATGTTAATGCGTACACTGTTACTGTATTAAGCAATGAATGTGGAAACTCGATTAACAAAGTTATCGGATCTGCAGCACGTTTTGTAACAAACCGACGGCAATATGATAGTATTACAAGTTTTGTATGTTAAAAATTGGAATGACTATATGTTAAAAACCTACATATTTATGAAAGGATGAAAATGGCCTACAAATTTAGGGTTAACACTAACTTAGAGGATACTTTGAAAATTACTCGAACTTTACCAATGTTACAACTCAACACACTAGACTAAATACTTGTAATAATGTAAAATAATGTAAAACCAGATATTTTGTGTAAATCATACTGCAGAGAAAGAAGCTTTAAATATAAGGCAGTCAGTCTATGGCTAGATCGTACCCACTAAACGCGTTTAAAAAATCAATATCGTCTTACTTTTTAACACACAAAATGAACATTAAACTAGCAAGAATAATGCTGAAGAATTTTGAAGAAACCTAACCTTCAATGATGTGAATTTGTGATCCATAATTGTATAAAAACTCACTTTAAATAAATGTAATGTGTAGTATGGGGTTTTTAGATGCTTGCACTGATCCGAGCTATCAGGTCAACCTCATTTTTTCAAAAACTGATTTTGTTACATGAAAAATTTATTTTTTCATGTAGCAAAAAGTTTTCACACCTAAGACTGGTTTTGAACTCGCATCAACGTAACACTCTAGCTCAATGCCTGCTGGTCAGTATTGAAATTTTGTGCAATGCAATGTGTTATGCATTGGTCAAAGACAACTGCATGAAAAATATCACATCGTCTCTACCATTTCAAAAGAATCTCTGCACCTACTAACTCACAGCTTTTCCATTCATTAATCTCATCATTTTTCTGCTTCAAGCGAGAACACTTACTCATATTATATTTTCCTTGCATGATTCTTCATCACCACTTATAAGCAAGCAGCTCCTTGGGCTTGCTTCGTTTTTCGCATATGAAGTATAAACCATCAAAATGCAAGCTACCAGACGTAGAAATCATGAAGAATTCTTACGTCTACTGTAGTGACATAAAGCATATACTCCATATATTTAGCATTTCAATTACATTACCCGATATCCATTTCGGTCTAATCACCGCATAGTGTACTTGAGCACATCTTGGCATGGGCGTAAATTGCAAATCTCGAAAGAAGACGACATCTCATTGAGAGGTTTTACTTTTAGAAGCACACATCCATTTCAAGTCCACTTATAAATAAAATTCATAATATTAATAATAATAAGCAGGTTTTAAATTACACTTAAAGCTTTTTATATCTTCCCAATCATTCACTCACAATGGGGGTTAAATTGCGTAAATTTCTGCTATTGATAAGTGCAAACTGCGGATGATGTTTATACTTGCATCGTACACCAAAAGAAATACCTTCAATCTAAACGAATTTTTCAGAGGAGTGGTGTGAGTATTTGGCGAACCGACTATCGACTTCTTCACCTACAACAACAATATCAGCGAGTACCACCACAACGGTTTCACCACCTACAACAACAATATCAGCGAGTACCACCACAACGGTCTCACCACCTACAACAACAAGATCAGTGAGCACCACCACAATGGTTTCACTACCCACAACGCCTCCAATGGTATATAAATAAAAAAGCAAGCGTTTGGTTTGTATAGTATAAGTAAGATAAATTATTCTACTTCTTTTATTTTTGCGAACAACCACACTTCATCCCTCAAACAAACCCTCACTCAAGCTGACCGACACCAAACCCACCACTCAAATTTCAAGGTAATTATTAATGTAGGTGTATTTGGTACATGATTTTTGCTGTTGTCTGAACGTGATTGGATTTTTAATAGGAAAACACTAAGTCACATCTCGCTCAACTCTAAACCTTCCACTATGAAAAAGAATTCAATCAGGCCAACCTATAAACCAAAAACGGTTAGTGCCTTAAAGTGCCAAAGCAGCCAGGCGTTAAAGGATGCTATTTCTTGTTCTTCGTTCATCCTATCTTGTGCTAAAGTAGGAGCTTTCTGATAAAACATACAGAATCAATTTGCGTATTTATACTATCCTTTCTGTTACTATTAATCCGCTTTTATCACATTCATGACGTTTTGTTTATTATTTAATATAGTGTTGCAGGTACTTCATAGATATATATATATATATATACTACTAAACGATGATGACCTGTTTGAGAAGCATTGACTACTAGAATGCAATGCCATAGCGTGTTTATACAGCCAAAAAGTCACTTCATTCCAATCAAAAAAGAGGACGGAGAGAAGAATTTTCCATATCGAGAAGTACAGTCAAATCTGGGTATACGGACCCCCTATCATTATGACCCCTTCTCTTATAAGGACCCTAAAATTTTAACGTGGGATACCCCTGCCTGTGTTAAAAAGGGGGCTTTATAAGGACCTCTGTCTATATGGACCGATTTTTGTACTTCCCTTGGGGGGTCCGTATAGCCAGATTTGACTGTAGTTAGATCACTTGTTTATATAAGCAGAGCTACAATGATTGACAATGCGCATATGTGTCTGTGTCAGCTACAAGGGTACAAATCGACTTTTTTTAACATTACGTAAAAATTAGCGCATTCGATGCAACGTAAAAAGTTATGCACATTATGTACAGAGTTAAAAAAAAGTCGATTTGGACCCTTGTAGCTGACACAGACACATATAACTGCAAGATTGTGGTGGTGCTGTCCTTTTCAATGACCCTTGCAGAAAGGGGTTTCCGTGGGCCATTTTGGCGAAAAAGTTTCTGTTCTCCGTGGTCGCCGGTGGAGTGGTTGCTGGAGTTGATGCGGCCATTCCGTACGGAGGTCGCAAGGGAGAGTTGGTCGTTCATGGGGACAGCTTCGCTCCGGTGCCGAAAGTGTACAAGGACGAATACTCTCGTGTTTTGACAATTACAGTCATTGCTGGATCAGGCGTATCCGGCCTATTCACGTGCCCACTATTAATATACCTATTTATCATCTCCAACAAAAAAACCAAAAAAAATTGACGCTATTGAACTTTAACCAGTTGAAAAATCGTTTTCGATTCTTTATGCCATTTAAATATACACCTTATCATATATATTAATTTTAATAATTCTATAATATTAATCCAAAAATTATGAATTTTGTTCACCACAACTTGTCTCAGTTCTTGAATTAATAGCAATTTAATTAATCTCACTATGTAGTCTTTACTAAAATGTAATCATTACCAGCTTATATATTATATTTTAAATTCTAAATTTATTTCAATTATAGTTATAAATCAAAAATTTTGAAACATTTGATTCTTTATATTTTATGTCAACTTATTTATTTAAAATTAATTCGATTCATTTCATTTTTTATGTATTTTAATACCAAGACTTTTACATCTATACATTGTAAACGTAATTATATTATGGCTCCATGGGCCTGCAAGCCTTAAAATAAATCATTCATTCATTCATTTATTCAACTGCTAGATTAGCATAAATGAATCATGCACATGATGACATACATTGCAATGCGCTTAAAGGTGTACTTCGTCATCTCAAAGGAACAAAAAAAACTTTGATTGACGAAGCGCATACTAGTACAAATTAGTAGCTTTATGTGACTCGGACTGTGCAATTGACAAAAATTGCCGAAAGCAACAAAGAGTATGTGCTTTGTCTTGGAAAAGCACCATTTCTGTAGAGAAAGTATTCAATGGTAGCATTGTGTTTTACAGGAGCAGAGCGAGTTGTTTGCGTGGAATGTTGTAAAGTAATATTGCAAACGAGTAATCTTTTGCAAGAACTTTGCAGGTTCAAGCAATAACAACCAATGTAGGGTTTGTTGATAACAACTTTTTCTCTTATGTCTATGGTCTACGTGATCATAATGCTAATGTCCTGTGTTAGGGTTGCCCATTCATTTGCTTTGTAGCGAAAAGAGTTGGTGAGAATAATGCGAGACAATTCAAAAGGTGCAGGTCTAAGCGGGCACTCCTTGCTTAATTACGCAAGTCCCTTATACTTATTTTTTATGGTTGAATGATCTACAGGTATTTTCTGCGTATTACATCCAATAGCTGTATGATTAATTTGGAAACACAACCCTATAGTATTATATTATATTACAGTCAAATCTGGCTATACGGACCCCCCAAGGGAAGTACAAAAATCGGTCCATATAGACAGAGGTCCTTATAAAGCCCCCTTTTTAACACAGGCAGGGGTATCCCACGTTAAAATTTTACGGTCCTTATAAGAGAAGGGGTCATAATAATAGGGGGTCCGTATACCCAGATTTGACTGTATAACCTAAATTATAATATATCGTTAGATGCGAATGAACGCATACTATTATTAAGCAATAGTTGATCTAACATTATTATTAAGATATCGTGTGATTAATTACTGGCAAAAAATTGATGAATAAATTCTCAAAATATAAGATCATGTGGACGAATTTGAAGATTTCAAATACAAGTCTGTATCGCAAGTTGATGCGATCAGTAGTCTAGTCTCTAAATTAAAGATGGAAAAATCGATCATGATGGAAGCAAGGAGAGTTTGGAGTAAAGGAAAACTACATCTTTCTATTCTGGATAAATTGCATTTATTATTACCGTGTAATGAGCTATAAGCAACGAAAAACATCAAAAAAGGAACTCTATCTAACAATAGTTGTTCCAATTCTCAGCCAAAATTTTCATTGGCAAAAGCAGAGTCATTTACCCAGATGGAAAAAAAGAGCAATATGACATGTTTAAGAAGCCTATAAGTACGAAAGCATGTTGTCTCATCAAACTTAAGATTGTATTCATCGTATTTTAAACTATGGAACGACAGATAGAATTGCGTGCAGTCAAGAAGACAGAAATAGAAAATAGTTCACAGCGGTCGAATTTGAAGCGGTCGAATGCGTAACGACTCGCACGATAGATCACACAAAGTTTATGCAATTCAAGAGACAATAGAGTACGTGGTACATGTTCTGCCCATATTTTACAATCACAGTTGCTGGAAAAAAGTATGTCCTTTTGCGGTATTCTAGTTATTACTCATTACTGATTTTTGTCTAAACAATGTATACGTCAAGAGAAACAGTAAAGCTGAGGCTGACTGAGATTTGGGCACCCCTTCTTATCTCAAAAATAAACCTATATTATCCTAACCTATAAGTATCTATTCCAGAATTAGGAATTATCAAGCTGGACCTTCTTAGAATGAATGAATCCGTGACGACTATATAGAAAGTAAGAGCCTACGAAGCGGTTAAAAGGGGCAGATTACCCTTTTTGCACATTTCTGACAATAATTGAAGTAGCATTCCTGATCATTTGGTCCGTGCCTATCATGGCCATACTATGTAAGTAAAAGACACACATCACCATACATAATGTGCATTCGGCGAATAAACCCCTACACGTATTAAGCAATGAAGGATGCTCATAGAAGGTTTCATCTCATTATGATGACATAAAACCACGGGTCGGTGTCAAAAGGAGCCTTGGTGTAGGAAAGGAGCCTTAGTTATGTTTATATATACTAATTATTATGTCTTTTGGGGACAACTTTCAGATGTTCACATTTCTTACTTTGTCGAAGATATTATTTATTAAATCGATGACAAAAAAAGGAGTGCCAAGCCGGAAGCTGAGGGGAAAAAGCAGCATCCTAAAAAAAGGAAGAGTGTAAGTAAGTCTCGTACCAACAAAACCAGCTCATCCCGCAACGTAGCCCCAAGAAGCAGCGTATTCGTGAGGTCACTCCAGCAGAGGATGTGGAACTTCAAATGAATGCCTCCGATGGCCTTCCTTCTTACTCATCGGATTCACGCTCAGATTCATCCAGTTCCAGCTCTTCGGACTCCGAATAACTCTCAATGGCCCAGCAGTAAAATAATTTGACTCTGTTTTTTTCATTTCATATTGCATTCATAAAAATTACAAAAAAATATAAAAACATTTTAAAATGTGAATTATAAGCCATTCTGTAAATACTTTAATTTCTGTTTTCTTCTTACAAAAATTGTACTCGTATCCTTAATGTAGAAATTTACCTTTGTAAATAAGTAGATCTATTAGCACATTCTTTGTTTTCAAGAAACCTGCCCGTCTTTTTGTTTATTTTATATTCATGATATAGTATCCGATGTGACTAATATTCAATAAATAAACTTCAATCATTACCGACATCTTGAAAAAAGACGAACTTATGTCCACTGAGCTAAATATTATTTATATTTATTCGTCACACAGTATCTGAAGCCATCTTCTTCCCACAAACCCTATGGTCATCGAAACTTAACAAAATATGATCCAAACATAAAAAGAACATGAGCAATAGATAGGAAGGCCGGCCGACTCCCCGGCCCATTTGCTAACAAGAGAGACAGCACCATCATATGAGCCATTAGAAGCCTCCTGTCAGCAACAGAATTTTGCACAACAGTCATTATTACTAAAACAAAGCAAAGCCGCTGATAATTACAAAAAGCATATGAGAGAAGTAGAATATAAAAAAGGAGACCAACAATTCACACGCAGAGTAGTAAATTTTTTAACGGTTGTGCCATTCCATATGTCATAAATTTATTATTCATAACTCATATTTTACCTCGTCTAATCGGAAGATATATCCACTTGACTTGAAGATATAAAACACTAGACAATGACAATGTTAAGGCACCGCTTTCTTCTGACGATGATAACACAGTAAGGTCAAACACAATTTTCAACCAATTATCTTGTCAAATTGCTAAAGTGATCAAAGAGGTCAACAATGCCACACATTGTAATACAGTGTTCTTTACTAAAATTAAAGAGAAGTTCAGAATTTAGAAAGTTTAGTAAGTTTGGAAGCAAAACTCGCACACCAGGTGCTATCCTTTCTTATGTGACTGCAGGAATTGTGCTGATAGTCATAATTTTCATTATCATTATTACAAAAAAAGTAGCCTCTTTTAATACAACGGACTTGCTGACAACCCTTTTAGAGATGATTGTAGCATGATCTTCGGCGAGAGCTACTATCTTAAATATCATTAGAGGGACTTCCATTTTCAGAATCATGATACATTTCAATTTTTACTACACTGCTTTTAACACTCTTTATAAGTATAAACTAAACTTTACGCATCTACTTAATGAAAATATTTTGCTTTTCTGCAAAAATATGGGCTTAACTTGAAATTTTATGTCCTCTTAACAATTTACGCATCCTTTCGTTGCAAAAACAAAAATCTGAGATGCTTTATTTTAATTCAAAAGGACACGAAAACATAAATTACAGAATCCTGAAAAAAGATACACCGTAGCTGCTACAACAAGGGGCGTATAGAATCCCATTGCCCTCACAATCCGTAATAAGATGTCCTTCTAAAACTTTTATTTTGCCATACAAATTTTACCCCTAATAAACTTATAGAATCAACACACTGGCACCAAATCTTTCCTTTTTTATGACATGAAGCCCGCAGTGAAATGAGTGAATGTGTGTATACCAAAAAAATCCGTAAAGTTACAACTCCCTGGCGTATTACATCATACACCTCGGGATTATTACATCAAAAAGTGTCAAAACCCAAAGTGAACACAAAAACGCATATATTAATAAACACATCTCAGAAACCTCAAGTTTCGAATTTTGGCATCAGTTCAAAGTCAAACTTCTGTCTCAAAGACGAATTTGAAATTTGACATCTGTTTTTTCTAATCGGCTTTTTTCGTCTCAACCAAGAAACAAATACAGCATAAAAAGACCGACTTGAGGCGATCTTAAACCACCGTGAAACACTGTCTCCCGATTCGACCTTACTTAAAAAATCTCAATTGGCAAAACTACATTCTACGTGTCCTGTCAATTATTAAGCAACCAAGAATAGCATCGTATTCAAAAGTCCATGTTAGATTGCGATTACAAATATGCAGTCGAACAAGGTCAAATGTCACTCACAAATGGCACAATTGGGTTGGGATGTAACATTAAAACTAGTTTCTAAAAGATTTAATAACTGACACACAGGAAACAAATTAAGTAATAGAATTGTCTTAAGGTACATGGCTACATCTCGAATTGTCAGTTTTATTTTATCACTATAGCCATTTCCATCTTGTGTGGCCTACACGCAAAATAATCTGAGTTAGTCTGTCATTAATTTGTCAAGTCAAATTCTCATTAATTTTTTTTAGCTAAGGCATTATTTCTTCAATTTCCACTTAGAAACCTGAATGAGAGTGGCAAAGACGAATTTGAGCTCGTCAAATCTAACGGTTCGCTCTGGTTTCCTATTTAAGATGCTCATCCAGTCAATTAGAGTGGCATTTTCTTCTCCGGTTCGTTGGTACAGAAAAAAGCTGGAGCTGAGGAATGGGAGATATCTTTCCCACAGCTAATATTTACAGCCCTACTCATCCACAGTTTCATAAATTCCATAAAAATGGTAGCGACCAGGATGGGAAAGGTTAACCATCATGCGTCGGTTCTGATTAACACAAAACAGAATTAAATTTATCGTAACACGATTAAAAAATGCCTTTCACTTGATTGCTTGCTTACCGTGTTGATCAACTTCTTTTTCTCCAAAATTTTTGCCCCCAACAAACGGCAAGCTACTCCATGTTTTCTCGAGTTTAGTTGATGAATTAGGAATTCCTTGAAGATTACCCAAGCAATTTCAATCGTTTTGGATTTGGAGGGAGTCAGCCTGGCGTTCATTAGGAGCACGCCTTGTTTAATCCAGCCTCCAAACTTCCCGTCTTTAGAGAAAGCGTTCCACTCATCAAAGTAAACGTTATGAGAATAACTGTATAGATAACTTTTAAGGAGTGACATATCAGTCGCCATGAATTTCCCAAGCGGTCGGCTGGAGCGACTTCTGCAATGTTGAATTGCAAGACAGGATGATTTCAGCGAGTTTCTAACCGGACGATTGGCGAGTATTATCACTTTAGTTTTTGAGACGGTGAAGCACGTCATGAAACTGAAGATGTTGTCATGACGCCCTCCCGTAGCAGTAGCTTATACACCTATAGTTTTAATAAAAACACCATACAATAAAGTTTGCTAAGAAATAAATATCAGTAAGATTGGGATTGTCTTTAATATTACGTACATACCCAAACGATATATATGATAAGCATGAAAACATTTTAGTTGTTGTATTTTTCTGGCTGAAATCCAAATTTCCTGATACGCTTTTCAACTCGGCTCAACCAAAAGTCGGTCACGTCTTCCTGAAACACATATTAAATTCATGTAAAGGAATATTCTGGAAATTTAAAACACTTTTGATGGGAATTAGCATACTCTTTTGCAAGCTTACTAAATCAAAGAAAAAGCTGCTAGAAATCAAGTCCAGCCAAGAGGAAAGCTCCTCTGAGAATTTTCCATCTTCCGGAAACAGCACGGAAAACACATCAGAAAACTTTTGCATTGGTGG